>CAUYQV010142210.1:0-45853 GCA_963574575.1 Galagoides demidoff
GGGACCACAGGCGCCTGCCACAACACCCGGCCATTTTTTGGTTGCAGCCATCATTGTTGTTTGGCAGGCCCGGGCTGGGGATTCGAACCTGCCACCTTAGGTGTACGTGGCTGGCGCCTTAGCCGATTGAGCCACAGGCGCCGAGCCGAAAAGATTGATTTCATAGTGTTGATTTCTTCATTAAAAAATGGAAAACCTCCTCCCCCTCCCCGGTCTACCTCAGAGCTGTGTGTGACCCCTTTCCACAGCCCATGCCGAGTTCTGATGTATCCCTGTCAGATCAAGAAAGCCTTGCAATGAAGTCCCTCCTCATCTCACTAAAATTTCATCTTGCCCACATTGCTTTATTGCTCCAATGAAGGGAACATGCAGTCAACTGAAACTCTCCCTGCAGCCTCTGCTTGAGCATCCAAAC
The DNA here is from genome assembly GCA_963574575.1 of Galagoides demidoff. NCBI lineage: Eukaryota > Metazoa > Chordata > Mammalia > Primates > Galagidae > Galagoides > Galagoides demidoff. Next base: position 416 of record CAUYQV010142210.1, read on the forward strand.
CTCTCTCAGTAGATGGAGAGACCTGTGCCTTGCTCTCAGGGAGCCCCAGGCATTGCTGCCTTCCTAAGCATCCGACCCTGTGGGTATCCAAGCTTTCCTTTGTAGAAGACAGCAGGGGCCTACAATAAGCCTGGGAAACATGTGATTTTAGGAACTGTGTAAATAAGAGATTGCCGTCCCCGTGAGAAGGACTAGGTCTTGGTGACCTCGTGGAGAAGAAGCAGATGTGAGCAAAGGAGGGCAGCACAGGAGCCAGGAAAGCTCGGGGGGTAGAAAATGAGCCCCCTGCACAGAGCTGTTCTTCTGATGACACTTCACGTCCAACTCATTACAAATCCTGTGGCCTCTTCCTTCAGAGTATTCCCACAGTCTGACCCCTGCTCTTCACCAGCACTGCACACCCACCACCCACCCCAGCTCCCACATCTCACATCCAGATCAATGCCATGGCCCCCGCTGGCCTCCTGCTGCCTCACCAGGCACCACCTAGCGCCAGGCGTTTGCACTGGCAGCCTCCTCTGCTGGGAAGTGCTCCCCTTAGGTGTCCTTGGGGTTTGCCCCCCACCTCCTTCAGGTGTTTGATCTAATGTCACTTTATTAGTGAAACTTTCCCCATCTCTTCTACTTAAAATTATAACACACATGCATGAATACCAGATGTTCTAATGTAATTTCCTTAGCTTATTTTTCTGCACTTTCTAATATGCTATATTTTTTCTTGTTTACTGTCTGATTCCCATCCCCCCACTAGAGTATAAGTTCTACAAAGACAAGAATTTTGTCCATTTTGTTCACTGCTGTGCCCTGGTGTCTAAAACAATACCCAGCACACAGTAGGTGCTTTGTTGTATGAAGGAGTGAATAAATGAGCAAGTGACTCCCTCTCCCAAAGAATCAGGGTGCCTTTCGTGTGACACCATAAAATAGTTACACATGACTATTGCCCTTGAGGGGCTGAAACCCACGCTGATACTTCAGCAGTGAGACTAGCAATAGTTGAGGAGCTGAATTAGGAATGCTGGTGGAGGAGAGATGTTTGGTGCATTGAGAGAGTAGTCAGCTAAAATTCTTAATGTGCTAGGATGTTCAGACACTGGGTAATAAGAAGCTGGAGCAGAGGGGGCATGGTTACATACCATCAAATACACACGAACTGAGGGAGTTGTAGGACCTTGGTTACATACCATCAAATACACACGAACTGAGGGAGTTGTAGGACCTCAGGGCAGCACCAGTTCTAGCACAGTCTAGATTTCTAAGGGGCGAGCCCAGGGCGAACCAGAACATGTAGGCAGCCTACACGGACTAGTAAGCTGATGCCCCTTAAATGCCGATTTTCCACATGATTTGATCAACATTCGATTAATGAGCGTGTGGAAAAAATACTTTCTATTCATAAAACCTGCAAACTTCTTGTTTAAACTCAATGAGAGGTATGTATTTCATTCCTTATAATAATACCATATTTTAGCATCTTTGGGATTGCTCTATTTCACAGTTTTTCTGCCACTCACAACTATAGTTAGTCATCAAACCCAGTGAAAATAAACTTCACTTCCATGGGTAGGCCCAAAATATATTTAAATTATTTTTCTTCCATCCTTCATGTTGGTGAAACATTTCCCACTTTTCTCTCTTTGACTTTTATGTATTTTTTTTTTTTTTTGTCAAATAAGACAGCATCCTAAGAGATGTAGTAAAGGGTTTAAAGTCGAGTGAATAACATAAATTATTTGTTCCTGGGCTTTATTTGGTTTCTGTTTCAGCTGACTGTAATTACTGACAGGCGCCCATCAAGTGGGAGGTTATGGGAGTGTGGATGTAGCTCTGTGTCTCCAAACACACACAGCAGACGTGGCCAACCATGGAGGGGAAGTGTGAGAAAACAAGGCCTGTGTCAGGCCAACAAATGTCTTGTTATATCCTTCCCCAGAAAAGCATTGCTTGGCTTATACACGTCTGCCCTGGACTAAGAGGTGCCACTCACAGAATTCCTCCAACCGGCAAGATCTCTGCCCCAACATGGCATTAATAACCAAATGCAGAATAACTGGTCGTGAGAATGTAGTATCGAGAATTCCCACTGGGCTAAACTGCTCATTGCTCTGTGCTCCTTGGTATTCCTATTTTATAAAACTATTAGAAGCTTTATTTTTCACTGAAAGCTGACTCCTCAGCCATCCATTAATAAAGAAATTTTGACAAGGTAAGAAGAGCTTGAGTTTAGGGATGGCCAGTTGTTACCCATCTTAAATGGCTTCAGAAAATCTGTCATACACATGCTAATTTGTATTTAGAGAACGGAGTTTTTTAATAAATGTTTTCACATTAAGTGGGCTTTAATTAGGGAGGGTGATGATGTCCAGGGTGATTGATCTTATTAAAAGGATAAATCTTTCATGCATGAAGTTTTAATATTTCAACAGCGAGATTAGCGCTGTTACGTTACAAATCTCATTTAAATTGTTTGCCAAAGGCTTAAATTAAAAACAATCTCTGATCACATAAAGTCGCCGTGGCCAAAAGGTGATGACAGATAACTTCTAGTGAGTTTCAGAATAATCGTTCAACCAACAAAATGGTTTCCAACTCAAATTTGGTACATCTATTAAAGAAAGTGCATAAGGACGTGCTAATTACCTTCGTACTTTGTTCTTCTACAAAAGTGGTAAAACTACTTGCATTTAGGGAAGGATCTCCAATTCCTCTGTTGCGATGAATAATGCAAAGTTTGTTTAAATTCATGCAGTCCTGTTTATAAGAAACACACACACCTGGATGGCTTTATTTTGAGCTTAGAACAAAACATAAAATTGTTGAGAGGGGTATTTAAATGCACTCATTGACATTCCTTGGCAGCTCAGCGTAGCCTTGCTGAGGATATGTAAATCCAGATCAGTGAAGCTCTAACCACCAGTAAGAAAATGATGCCATCAGCAAGATGCCAGCACTGCTCTCTCTCCTCTCTCTAAGGAAAAAAAGCAGGTGCTGACTCCCTGCTGGAGAGAGACCTGCTGGTGGCAGAGACCCACTTGTGCTTGGTTCTTTTCTCTGCCTGTCTCATTTCACTCACTCCTGGCTTTACTGTGTCCCTCCTTGTACCCTCTTCTCTACAAACACACACACACATGCACACACACACACACATGCACACACTCCTAACCTTTCACTCTTGAAATCTCCCCAAGTTCTCTTCCAATGTTTTGGGAAACAGTTATTTCCTCAGAATGCCTCACACCTTGAGCTGACTCATGGGCTGGACGGGTGCCTGGAGCCCCCACCTATAGTGAGAAAGGAGCGACACATTTCCACACACAACTCTTTAACCTACAAGGTCTAATTTGGCCCTATTCCTAGAGAAGAAGAGAAAATTCCCAAAGAAATAGTAGGACCTAAAATAAAAATGCTCACCAGAGCACTCCAACTTCTGTGTGCACGTGGCAGTGTCTACAATCAGGGTAGATCACCAGCTTGAAACCGGTGTCCCGACAGCTGCTGATATTAGCCATCAGAGTCAATTAAACTTCAGATACTGGGCGGTGCCTGTTCTCAATGAGTAAGGCACCAGCCCCATATACCAAGGGTGACAGGTTCAAACCCCGCCCCGGCCAAACTGCAACAATAACAACAAAAAAATAGCCAGGCGTTGTGGCAGGCACCTGTAGTCCCAGCTACTCAGGAGGCTGAGGCAGGAGAATCGCCTAAGCCCAGGAGCTGGAGGTTGCTGTGAGCTGTGACACCGCAGTACTCTACAGAGGGTGACAAACTGAAACTCTATCTCTAAAAACTAAAAATTAAAATAAAATTCAGATACTGAATATTGCTGTTTTCCAGTGATAAGTTTTGGTAACGCATGTCTGTACATTTCTGTCATTGTCTTAGAGTCTATGCAAATACTACCAAAATATGTACAATGGAAACACTACCAGAGGAAAGAGAAAATCCAGATGAGAAACCTGGTGGTGATCTCAGGGCATCTAATAAATCCTTTCCTACATACATACTTTGTGAATCATAGGAAATGACTTCTCTCCTTAGCTAAATAAATTTGGGGGATATAGTAAATAAACATTAGGTTGAAGAAAAGCCAAATTACTAAGCAGGGTGGGGACCCAAGGAAAAAATTAGAAACTAGATTGGAAGTAAGAATGTGATATGTCAGCTAGTTTTAAAAAAATGCTCATTTTTGCTAACTCCCATGTACTACCCTCTTTTTAAAAAAATTTTTTAAAGTAATTGCACATATGTATGGGGTACATGTAATATTTTATATAAGCATACAATGTTTATATTTGGGTAATGCCCAAAAATATTGGTTGGGTAATACCCAACAAATTTGGGTAATTGGGATACTCATGACCTCAAATATTTATCATTTCTTTGTGTTGGGAACATTCTAGATCTTCTCTTCTAGCTATTTTGAAACATACAATAAATTTTTGTTGACTATACTCACCCCATTGTGCTTCTAAACACTTGAACTTGTTCCTTCCATCGACCTGTATTTTCGCACCCACTAACCAACCCCTCATCATCCCCCCATCATTGCCTGTTTCCCTTCCCAGCCTCTGCAGTGATTATTCCATTGACGGCCTCCCCGAGATCCATGTCTCAGCCCCCACATATGGGTGAGAACATGCCCTATTTGTCTTTCTCGGACCTGACCTGTTTTACTTAACATAATGTCCTCCACTCCTACCCATGATGCTGCAAACAACAGGATTTCATATTTTGTGTGTCTGAAAATATTCAGTTGTGCGTGTAAATCACATTTCTATCAGCTCACCCACTGCCAGACTCTGAGGTCGATTCCTTGTCTTGGCTGTTGTGAACAGGGCTGCAGTAGAGTGGGAGTGCCACTATCACTTTGACAAACTGATGTCCTTTGTTTGGGATAAACACCCGCCAGTGGGATTACCAGATCGTGTATATGATAGGTCTATTTCCAGCTTTTTGAGAACCCTCCATTCTGTTTCCCATTCTGGCGGTCACTTCACACCCCCACTTGTTATCTTCTCTCTGTCTCCCAAGTCAGCTGAGAACCCAGCACCCTGGCCTCTCCAGCTCTCTCTTCCCAACACCTGGGCCGGTAGCCTCAAGCTCAGGCCTGGGAGGGAGCTGTTGAAAGAGCTCCTGCTTGCTTGAGCTGCATCCTAGCCCTTCTCTCTCCACGCCCTCTCTCCAGCTGATGACCAGGCTTTTCCAGATTTTCACTGTCTGTTCTGCCAGCAGCCTTCCTGAATCCTGGGATTACCTGTCTCCTCTGCCCATTCAGGCTCCCCCTTCAGGCTCCCCCTTCCCCAGGGTATGTATTGAGCAGATTCACCTTTGGGGTTCCCTTTGAACTTCTCTCTACTCTGTGCCCTTGGAGTACTCCCCAGAAGTCAGAGTAATAAATTGGTAGGAGATTTTAACAGAAAGCCATCTTCTCAAACACATCCAGCCTGCACATAGAACAAAAATCTCACTCTGCCCTTTCACCTCTGCACCCTGACCAGGGGGCCCTTATTGCCCCTGTCTCTGTCCACCAGGGCCACTGCCCTGCTCAGAATACTAACCGGCTCTACTTACAATAGTGACCAAGAGATTGAAATCCAAATGGACAGTGTCATGAATACCTTTCTGTGTTACCCAGGGAGTGATGATTTTTAATGATAACAAAAGCCATATTTCCACCTATAATTTAAAATTTTCAGCAGTAAAACCCTCCTGTAGCTGTTCAGGCTGTCATGCAGAGAGCCTCACCCAAATTAAACTTCTATATTGGTTTGCAGCGCATGGCACTCGCATTTACCCCGAGAGATCCTGAAAGATTTCAAAATTATATTATAATGGAGGTTGGCTATTTTTAATTAATAAAACCTTTATGGAATAATTTTTAACTAATGCTCAGGAGAATCAGACACCACTTATAATGATAAATTATCATTTAAAATGCAAAGTGTGCAGACATACTAGGGAATAACTACATTAATTACTCACGGCAGCCATTAAAATGGTTCCTGGAGATGTTTCATGCAGTTCTCACACCTGGGATGCCCGTCTGCTTTCTTCCTAATAATGTAAGTTCATCATTCCCTGCAAGACCCAACTTAAGTCTCACCTTTTACAAGAAGTCTTCTCTTTCCAGCCCCACCATCACATACCTGAACAGAGGTTGATGTTCTTTTTTTTTTCGAGACAGGAGACAGGAGCTATCCCCCTGGGTAGAGTGCCATGGCATCACAGCTTATAGCAACCTCCAACTCCTGGGCTCAAATGAGTCTCCTGCCTCCACCTCCCAAGTAGCTGGGACCACAGGCGCCTGCCACAATGCCTGGCTATTTTTTGGTTGCAGCCGTCATTGTTGTTTGGCGGGCCCGGGCTGGGGATTTGAACCCGCCACCTTAGGTGTATGTGGCTGGCGCCTTAGCCACTTGAGCCACAGGCGCTGAGCCACAGTTTACGTTCTTTTGGGGTTAACACTCTCTCTCCTTTTCTTTGTTTTCTTCTTGGAGCTTAGTAAACTAGTGTACATACAAAACGTACAAAAGGCTGCACACCCCACAGAAAAACATACGCATATCCAAGTGGGGGGAGGAAGAGGTGGGGAAAGGGGGAAGAGTGGTGGGAGAGGGACCTGCACGCTCTCCCCTGATGTGCACAGTGGATACAGTACCCACCCTGGGTGAAGGGCTCAACCACAACTAGAACTTTACCTTAGAAATGAAACCGAAGCAACCTAAACATGAAACCTAAATATGATTAACCCTCATATTAATCTGAAATTAAAAAAAGATAACCATACCTACAAAAACAGATGGGCCAGTGTGTAAATAATCAAGAAGATCGATCCATCGGTTAATCAATCAGTGCAAAAATATATAAATCTGGAAAACTGATCCAGAAAGTCATGCCCTGAAGCTCAAGTTTTACCAGCTTTATCTTTTGCTAAAGTAACGATTCGGATGTAGGGTAATGAGATGTGAGTTCAAGCTCTGTTTGGCTAATTAGTTAGACATTAGACAAGTGATTTTATGCATCTTATACACTTCAGAGAATTTTTTTCTCTGATTTTTTAAGCTCAATACCAAATCAAATCAGAGAGTGAGTGAGCAAAAGCCAGTAAAGGATGGGAATGCTCCTGATCACCGGTGTTATTTCAATGAAGAGGAGGACATTAGGTACAGGACAGCGCTGCGCGGTGAGCTGGGTCCATCTGGGGATTCTGAAATAGGCGGTGGAAAAAGAGTATTTCAGCCAAACAAAAGTATTGTTTTTCCTTCATATTCAGCGTGTTTGCACCCTCTAGCTTATTATTTTATAATTGATAGCAAAGCTATAAATGGCTTTGGGGAGTGTTGCGTATCTCACATTACTGCCATGCTGTGGAATAGTATAATCAAGTAGAAACGGAGAAAATTGTTTGTCAAAGATTTCTTTCGGTAGGCAAGATGCTGCTTTTTTTTTTTTCTAAGTGTCTTTTAGCTGTTGACTATTTTATAATCATTGGCATAAATATAAAAATGGTAAACAATGTTTATTATTTGCACACAAGTGAGTCTGAATTGGGGCCTTTTACTGCCAGTCATTCCAGGGCCATCTTGAGAACGTAGCAGGCAATCAGACGGTGATTTATCTGACCCATTACTGGGAAGGAACGAAGCAAAAGCTCAACATCGTTTGGTTCCCTCATCTGCGCCTTGCAAATGCAGAGCAGGGAATTAGCCGAGCTTTGTCACGAGTTTCTATGCTGTAAACATACTTAGTATTCAAAAATTGGTTTTTATTGCTTCCTTTAATTTTTTTTGGTTCAATCATAGGAAGAAATACAGAAGAAAAGTCAATGTAACAGAGTGTGATGAAGGAAAAATACCTACAAGTCAGGGGAAGCGGCAGACGCGTGAGAAGTGCCATTCTCCGGGTTGTCTTGGGATGAGGGGTGTTTTCCAATGTCCTGACTAAAGTCCAGCCAGGGTGATGACTTCAGTCTCCCCGCCTCCTGCGCTCTGAGCTGGCTCTCCAACCTCATCCCATCACCACCGCGGATGGGGAAGGGCTGGGCCACGCAGCTGGCGTGTGGCTGCATCCCAAGTGAAGCCTAATCAGGGCTGTATCTTCAGCGAGTTCTAAGTCCCCCAACCAACTCCAAGTCCTGAAATGTACTTTTCATTGTTTATGAGTATGACCAGCAATTAGACACTACGAAATGTGGCACCATGTAAAAATAAGCCGCAAATTAATTACCTTGCTTGTGATTTTAGTAGTTAATTAGTAATTATTTTCATGCCTGTCTCATGGAATCATAATCCAATGAATAAAAGGAATATTTTCCCGGTAAGAGCAAGATGGAGGCACACATGGCACACTGAGCAAAGTGACACGAAGGAAAGGACACGTGGCCAAGGGAGGTGACCGAGGCTGGTGGGTCAGAGGAGGGCAGAGTCAAGCCTGCAGGATGAGAGGGAGGGGTGCCAAGGCAAGGACTGAGGAAGGGGACAGGGTCCGGCAGGTGTACGATCTCCACGTGAGCGAGAGCACGCGGCTGAGAGGAAGCAAGGGCCGGTTAGTGGTCCCCGAGTGCAGGGTGAGGGGAGCAGCGCCCAGCAGCGGCGGGCAGCAGGCAGGAGCAGAGCCTCCCAAAACCAGTAGGGTTGACGGTGTTCCTCGAAGATTTTGCCTTTGACTTTCAAAGGCGAAAAATATTTCAACACATTATTTTGTCTTCTCACAGCAACCAATGGGGCAGACATTTCTTCCACTCTGGGTGCTAAGGAGACAGGCTAGTAACCTGCCCAAGTTCGTATCTTCTATGTGGCTGAGGGATTACTCGCTGGTGTGCTGCCTGCCCCCGCCCCAGCCGTGTCACGGCTCTGTCTGAGGAGCATCTCTGTTCTCTGACCTTGAATCCTCAGGCCATGTGTGGAACTAATTGGTCTAGTTCCAAGGAAAGATTAAAGGCAACCCCTTCAGATCAGTGAGGGGTTCTTCACCCTGCAGTTTTAATCTCATGGTTTTCAGTGGCCACAGTTGAGGCCCTCATTCTGGAGTTTTCTAACTACCCAGAGAAGAAAGCAGACAACCTTTAGATCTTAGGATCTAAGTCAAGAACTGACCAGAGACGATACATCAGAATACCTTTTAAATAAAACCTTGCAATTAGCAATAGTGCTGACAGAAGCCAACCCTTTCCTTCCCGGGCCTGCAAATGCTTTGGTCATCTTTATTCTTGGCCGGTTACGGTCACCTTCACTGCCAATGTGGTCAAAGACAACGAGATACCAATCTGAAAGATTTGTATTTTTTGCAGTTTTTGACTGGAGCCAGGTTTTAACCTGCCACCTCCCGTATATGGGGCTGGCACCCTAGTCCTTTGAGCCACAGACCACCCTCAAAGATTTTTTTTTTTTTTAGAGTAGTGTACATTCTATTTATTTCATCCTAGGCACTATCCTTTTAACACCTCACCTTTTCTCGAAGCCTCTGGTTACCGTAGGATTCACCAAGGGTCAGTTTCTTTCTAGGAAAATATGGTCTTCTACTTCTGAACTTGCTCAAAACTTAAAGAACCGTATGATTTCATGCCAGTAGCTGGACTGTGCATTTTGATGTTGATGTGAAAGTGAAATGTTTGGAAACTGGAGGAGGAGATTTATTACGGTTGTGAGCGTTGGCTGTTGTTACAGATAAAACCTGAGTGTTTTGACTCAATGGAAATTAACTTCTTGTTCTCAAAATCCCGAGAATGGCAGGAGCAGAGCTGTTTCCCAGGCATCATTTAGATGCCAGGGACGACGGAGCCTCTGCCACCTTCAGTGTGTGCTTCCCAAGGGTGCCCCATGTGTCAACATCCAACCAGCACACGGGGAAAGAGAAAAACTGGAGGGTTGTACGGGGAATTCAGTGGGCCATCCTGGGAGTGGTAGCCATGAATTTCTGCCACATTCATGGACCAGAACTCAGTCACACAGCCACACCCAGCCGCGAGAGAGCTCTCGAGGAAGACAGAGGACAAAGTTGTCAGTCTCCGCTGAGAGGGAGCTAGAAGAATTCTGCTTTCTCTAAAACTTGTACTCAGTCTGATAGTGTGGGATGGGAAGAAAACCTAACCCAGACCTTGACAGTAGAGCCACTTTGATGTATCCATGAATTTATGTATCTGTCAGCTCTATTCATCCACCCCTCAAAAAACACAACAAACATTCCACACTTCTCCCGATTCTCCCTTTTGCAAGACCCTTATTGACAACATAACCCTTAACACATAAGCAGAAGTAAACACAACTGCTCTCCACTGCTCTGAGTCCCAGTTTCCTCACCCTTCAAATGAGAATCATATTTGTTCAATGTTTATGGAGCACCTTTCACTACCAGGATTCTGGATTAAGACATGTGCAGAGAGACGATGACAACACAGCGTTTGGATTGAGGGAAACAACATTGCCTACAAGTTTTGCAAACACCCACATCTGCGTTAGCACATCCAATAACCCGTACTTATTTCCCCTCTTGTATCTCTCCGATTCTCGACTTGTTCACCAGTCCACCTTTCTTCGGCAGGCCTACACTACACAGAGCTGTGGAGGAGGGTTGTGCTACTTTTCTAAAGGTTTTTCAGGCCACTATTTTAACCCTGGGAGTGGGGCCAACTTGATTCCTGCCTGTGAACTCAGTCTCCCTGCAGTTCAGGCCCTCAGCAGCCACGAGAGCTCGTCCTCAAGTCCCACTCTCCTGGTTCCGCTCTAACCTGTCCCCTGGTCCCCGCCAGTCAGCTGCTGTCACTTCTGGCTTCCCCGTGCTCAGTCCCTGTCTTGTGTTACCAGCATCAGGATGCCCCAAAATTAGCTTCAGCCACCTTGGAGGTCTCAGGGTGACAGAGTAAAGATACAGATAGTCTGGATTGCTGAATCTTAGGGAAATTTACTGAACTCATTGCCACTGTCATTAAGTATTAGTTAATTGCAATGTCAAGCAGGGTCTGTAAACATTGTCCATAAAAGGCCGTGTGGTAAATACTTCAGGCTTGGCAGTTCACGTACAGGTTCTGTGTGTATGTTTCTTCAATCATTTTAAAAATATAATAACCATTCTTGGCTCATGGGCCATTCACACAAAAACAGGTGACAGGCTGGATGTGGCCTGTGGGCATACTTTGTGGATTCCTGGTCCACAGCTGCACTATTCAACAGGGTAGCCACTGCCCACATGTGACTATTTTAACTTAAAATGAAATTATCTCAAATAACGTGAAATTCAGTTTCATATTGTGCCAGCTCAAAAGGCACACTTCAAGTACTCTATAGCTACAGGTAGCTGTGGGCTACCATGAGAGCAGCAAAGATTTAGAACAGAAAATCCAGCCAGATGGCACAGGCCCGGGGCCTGGTTAACATTAGCAAACCTTTTACAGCCTTTTATTTGACTGGATTCCCTGTCCACATTGCAGTGACCTCGGTGCATCTATTCCATTTTCCTTCTCGCTAAATAACCCCCCATCATCGTAACAGTCCACATCGTGCCATAAGTAGTGGGGCTGTGATCAGGAAGGATGAGGTAGTGAACTTGCAAACCTGACTTTCACCCCAAGTTATTTACTTTGTAATGATCTGGTGTCTCGACAGAAAATAGCCAATCAGACTTTGAAACCCCCGTCCTAGGTGAGAGCCTTAAACTTCTCGGTTCTATCCATGTTCTTCCCAACTTCTAGCATCAATCCTCAGACAAACACTAAGATGCCCTCAATCTCTGCCCCCCCCCAGCAAATAGAACAAACTTGGGGGTTCCAACCAACTATTCCCAAACACCCCAATCACAAGAGACTGTGGCAGCTGTGAGAGAGAAGCAGGTGGAGAAGGCGCTGTCCCTCCAGGGCGCCACCTACAGGCAGAGGGAGAGGGCAAAACAGAAAGTAGCAGGGACATTCCCTGTGAGCTGGAACTTTGCAATTAAGTAGAAATTTGCAATTAAGTAAATTATATTTAAAATATACAAAACTTATCTCTTCCTAATATTTTACTGTCACCTCACTCTTGAGGTTCTTTGTAACTACTGTACGTATACGATAAAATGCTATGTGATAATCCATTGCTGTGCTTTTTTCCCCAACTCTGTGTTCAATAATGTCATTTTGGTAATTTAAAATTAACTATGGTGGGGTGTGTGATTTCATTTTTACACAGACAGCCAGTCGTTAAACGTTTGCCAGAATACTGTGTTAGCCAGAACACATAAAATGCAGGGTCTAAGTGACTTGCAAAATGTGATCAGAGAAGAGCAGAGGAAAGGAATTTAGGCCAAAGACGGAGGGAATTTCTGCTGACTGTGGACCTCTGCTTTGGAAGCTGAGTGCTGATTATAATTGCTCCCCATTCTAAGGGAGCATCCCCTAATTAGAATGGCCCACACCTCGACCACCCTGCCTCTGCTGGCCACTTGCCATCCCTTGATTCCTTATCCCATCGTTGGTGAGATGTGACAGATGACAGATCCTGTTTCCATCACAGAAAACTTGTTTGTTGCCTTCTAGTCTTTTCTCTTCTGGATTAATCTTCTTTCAGATTTTCTTCCTGATCATAAATCCTTACTGTTTCTAAACTTACAGGCACTTTGTCATGCTGCACCCCACTTGCCTGAGAACTTGGCCCTCTGATCCTGTGCTATCTGGCGTGGACAATCCCACTGATTCCCTTTCCACTGCGTGGGTACGGCTACCAAACCACGGACATGACTGTGTGGAAGGGAGGGGCAAGCTGGCCGTCAAATAAAAAATCTGAATGGTGACTTAACACAAACTTCTATGCCTAGGTTTACATTTGGGAAAATAGTTTTATAAAAAGAGAATAGCATTTTCAAGGGGATTAGAAGAAATTAACTGTTAGAAGTTTCAAACAACATCATCTAGTTATGAAATAGCTATAGTTATATTCTATAGCTGTGAAAAGAATATATAGTGATAAATTCACAGAAGATTAAATTAAAGTGATTCACAATGGTACAGAAGCCAACGGACACAGATTCATTTACCTCTTGACACAAATTATTAAACATCATCCTTTTCTGTGTGACCTGATCTGTACCCTGGCCTGGATCAAGGGAGATTAGCCATGGTGCCAGAGTGAGGAATCAGACATTCTCCTTCTGAAGGAAACAATGAAACAACACACATCACTTAGGTGTAATTCTAATGACTACAATAAGAGCTCTTGGACCTGGGAAGAAATACCACATAACACAAGAAGCTAGGATTTTTGTCAAGAATTGAGAAAAGGGAGAGAAATTTTAGGATGCAGCCATTAAAAAAAAAAAAAACTCAAGTCTAAAAAGCAACCACAATTTGAAGTTTTACTATGTTTCTCTGTTTGTGATTTGAGGAATTGATTTTTATTTCTCTTGTTATTTTCCTTTCTTAAAAAAAATGTTTTTTAAGGACTAATGAGCTAACTAAGCAGATATTTTTCACGCTCCCTTTCTAATAGTCATTATGTAGAACTGGGACCTGGGAGCTCTTTAAGAGCTAGCTTTGATTCTAAACACTTACACCTCCTCTTGGGTGACAGTAGCCATAATTTACTGTACATAATACCTGGCATTAGCCAAGAAGCTAAAGACATATTTCACAGCTTCAACCTTGACATAGTTAAAGCACAGCCATAAAAAGATAAAAGGAGCCTCACAATAGCCTTAGATATTTAAGTTTTAGGAACTGTTGGGCTCGTATGTCAGCCCCAAGCAGGCAATGCAGCTGTCTTTAAACTCTATTTTTGGCCATAATTCTTAGAGTAACCATTTGTATAACTGCATACAATCTTATTCATGGGCCAGATTATTAAGTGAAAAGTCAACATTATTTTTGTTTTTGTTGGATTCTCTTTATCTAGCTTGGAACAGTTATTTGATCCTTCATGTCAATTAGTCCTTGTTTTAAAATAATTTCTCAAAGACATCCTCTCACTGCTTCCATGAGACTGTACCATATTCAAACAGAGAGATGTGACAGGTGAGAGCCCCAGCCTGGGATATCCAGTAGCCCCTTCCCCCTCGCTCCTGGGTGTCTGTACATGTGGATGTGTTTTCTCCACACACTTCCTTTTCCTATAAATCTCAGATACTAAGAATAGCCTTGGATTTGGGCTTTAGGATAAAAGTCACTACCCTTTAATGCAATATTGACCTCTAAAGATGGCACATATTAGAAAAGGCAGTGCACACGAAGAATTAAAATTTTGGTGAGTCTGTCTACACCTTAGCGGGAACATTTCTTCTAACTTTTGAGGGGGGGTCGTCAGTTACGTGGATCCGCTTTCAAAGATCAGCAATCATCTTAGTGCTGTCACTTTGTGTTTATTCCAATCTTTGATCCAAATAGAATGTAGAATCACGCAAAGGTGTATAGAAGGTAACATTAACATTAGAACAGAAGGTAAAATTTAAAAAATGATAAAAAGAGTAAAGAAGAGAAAATAGCACATATGCCATAATTAATTTAGTATATCAGAGTTAAATGAACGCTTGAACTGGAGATGGAGTTGGACAGAGCAGGAGTGAGAGGAAAGATAGACAGTGAGCCGGTGAATGGCGTGCAAAACACTGTGGGACGCTCTTCAGTCCCTTCCACGTTCATGCAGCTCCCTGCAAGGGCAGCTCCTTGAGGCTAGATGCACAGATCTCATGGATCTGTGGAATGTCTAGGCCACGTCCGGGGGTCATGTGGAAGGATGCCCATGACACAACAGCAGGGCTCAGCTGTCATCCTGGGGTCTCTGTTTGCTTTTGCACATCCTTCTCTCCTCCGAGTCTTATTTTATCATTGCTTTGTGTGCTGCATGATAAAAGCAGAAAACCAAGCCCTGTGAGCACAACGCATGCACCATGCAACACAGGAGACAGCAAGGCTTACTCTAACTCGCACAGTGAAACCGCCGACCCTCCAGAGATGCTGCCTCTTCAGGAAACATAGTTGTTTCATGTTATTCTAAGTAGATGAGAGTTTCTTTAAAGTGGGGAAAGACATAGGTCTCCGGTTTCCCTTCAATAAATTCAAAAGCCTCATTAAAATGTACACATAAATATGCATATGGATGAGAGAGAGATTATGGTATACCCTCTTTCTTTCTCTTCTCCCCTCTCTGCGTCAGGATTTCTGGAGTATAGAAACGAAGGATTTTTCCAAAGAAGGAGCTCTTAATAGGAGCATATTCACAGCTTTCCCTAATGTCCCCTCCAGCTTTTCCATTTCTTGAATTCTAATGGTGTCTGCACCATAAAATAAGGCATTCTCTCCTTTTTTTCATTTTAGGAATTCATGAGAAGTCTTACCCACAGGAATTTCTCTTCCTGTTACCTGAAAGAAGGTAATTAAGGATTAGGTTCTCCTAGGAGCGAGTGAGTCGAGGGATCTTTAAACTCTGAAAATTGGCTTCCTACTCAGAAGTTTAGTCTGTCTTCCGTGTTGCCCCCTCCAGGCAGCTGTCCGAAGTTCATTTCTGTGAAGTCCCTGAAATACCAGGCCACTCTTAGAACTGCATCCAGGGCCAGGAAGTGCTCAGCAATCCCATTTTCAAAAAATGTCGAAGGAGAGAATCTGCATTATTTTTACCAAAGAGAACTTTGTGAATGAAAGGGAAGAGTTACTTTTTCAATTAAATCGTGGGGGAGGAAAGTCAGGAGCTTACAATGGTCTTTGCCCAGTGTAAATGGCTCGAACATCAGTTTTCACTTTTAATAGAGTGAGTGGCCAGAGACGCTTGGATGTGTCAGGACTGATGGAAACAGAACCAAGAAGCTCTAAGCTGTCTCAGCCCCTCCCAGTTGTCAGATGAATCGATTCCCTAAGCTCAGAAAAGACATTTATTTACTTTATCTCTCTTCTTGAGAAAACCTTTTCGTAATTCTGTAAGTACTATGGCCACGTCTATATCTGTGAGCTGGTTTCATTGTTTTACTGCAATCTAGTTTTTAAAAATGTTTGAGTCCATTCAAAGATTTCCTATGTGCTGTTCATGGCATGACATAGCTTGGTACATAGATAGCCACTCGCCTCTGACTACTAAGCTTCTTTAAAATAGTATTCTTAGATTTTAAAAAGTAACTTTAAGCAGGGAATTGAAAAGTGAAAAAAGCTGTACCCTGACAAGGTAGGCAAACCTGAATTTTTAAAAATATGTATCCCCCCCAAAAAACCCTGGCAATATACAAAGATTCATATAAGGCAGTTTTTATCAAGTTAAATAGTTGAGTACAAGTTCAGTCCATATGTCAAATTCTAATCATTTCAGGGGGGTATAGTTTCAATTTAAAACTGCTCAGATCTTGTTATGGGTTTTAAGACAGCTATAACAATGTTTTATTTTATAAAACCTGCAATAAACCGATTTTTTTTTTGAGACAGAATCTCCCTTATGTTGCCCTCAGTAGAGTGCTATAACATCACAGCTCACAGCAACCTCAAACTCTTGGGCTTAAGCAACCCTTTTGCCTGGGCTTTCCGAGTAGCTAGGACTACAGCTGCCCACCACAAGGCCTGGCTCTTTTTGTTGTTGTTGTTGTGGTTGTCATTGTTGTGTGTGTGTGTGTTTTTAGCAGGCCTGGGCCAGGTTCAAAACCGCCAGCTCTGATGTGACTGCCACTGAGCGACAGTGCTGAGCCTGAAAACTGAAGTTTTAAAAAAACATTTTTTGAGCTTGATTTCCTTGTCTTCCTTTTCTTCTTTACGTCTCCCTTCCTCCTCCTCTCCCCGCAGGCCTCCTGCCTCCCTTCTCTCTGCTCCTCCCCCCTTCTACATCTCTTTGACCATTCCATTGCATTTATATCCCATCTTCAGAGAGCAAAAGCCATCTACCTTTTGTCGAATGCCCAGGCCTGATTTTTTTAAGTAGAAATAGTAATTTACCTCGAACCACCCCAATCATTGGTAAGAGCCTAGAAAGGTATTTTCCCTCTGTGGATCTGCGAATTTTCGCTGCAGGGAGGGCTATTGAAGTGTACTTTTCCCGCAGTCTAGCTAAAAGGCAGCCAATGCCTTTTAACCATTTAACCATGAGCAAAATTTGGAGCTCAGACATGATGATATGATAAAAATATTTTCAACATATTTACAGTATTCTTAACCCCAGAGGGTCCTCTGCCCCAAGGGGAGGCAGAATTTCTAAATGGTCTAGCTTATTTGTAGAAAACAGAGATAGCACTTAAGTCATTTAGCAAGACCTCCATGGTGCCATTTTTCCTTAGCAATGTCTCCTAGTCAGAAGAGAAGAGAAGAAAGGTTTTTTCTAGTTCCTGGAAACATGATCGGTAAAGAGTTAGAAAATAATTTTTGCATGAACCTTTTTTTTTTTTTTTAACTTACCTATAAGGTGCAGGTGTGGATGACGGAATGAAAAAAAGAAAAGGAAGTATAGTTGGGTAAACATTTACATTTTAATTTTCTCTTAATTTCTTGAGCCCCATTATGTGTTTATCAAGGCGTGTAACAGCTTTAAGTTAACAATGCAACAATGTATCATTAAATGTACACCAGATGTTCCTGTTCTGGCACCGATTATTGAGAGCCCTCCACTTGCCTGTCAAGGGAAGAGAAAAAAAAAATATGTGTTCTCTCCTTTAATAACTAACACTAACCCATCAAAACAAGAAGCAGTAACAGAAAGACTCTGACACATTGCTTTGATAAAGTGCTGCCTGGAAACTCATTAGTGTAACAGGCTGCAGATGAACCGGCATACCCACGCTCAGCCATAGTCTTGAGGAGCTGAGTAATAAAGACACTCAACAGAAGGTTAAGCCTAGGGATTGGACTGCCGATGGAGTTCCAAATGATGGGCACACTGGTTGCCCTTGTGAATCCCAAATACAGAGGAAGGGAGTTGGATGAAACTGACAGCAAAGCCCATTCAGAAAACGGGCAATATGTGATTTGGAGGATCATAAACCAAAATGATACAAAGAAAGTTGGAGCAGATGGCTACAGGGGCATAAACATTCTAAAATGGTTTCTTTAAAAAAGGAGACTTTTATGGACGATGTGCAGTTGGATCTTGGAAAGGATTGAAAGTGGGGGAGTTATAACTAGTTCTTTGCTTTTTCTTCTCTCTGATTAATTTACCTCCCGGAGAGCAGTTACTTAAATGGGCTTTCCTAGATCCACTGTAGCAAAGCCTGTGAAAAGATGACACATTTCCCTGTGTCTGATAGATTTATGGGTATCTCCCCAGATCAAATCTCAGCCTGGAGAAGGTGGTGGGGGTGGGAGGCGAGAGAGTGGGGATAAATGAACATGGAAAGTGGATGTCATTCCTTAATTGAGGCAAATTAATTGAGACAAGACTGTGTTCCTGTTTTGCAGGGCATTTTAATGAATTTTGGATCACAAATGTATTAGGAAGAAAATAGAGTGAAAACCTCTTCAAATGTTAATATGTTCCACGCAGCTTGCCCTGGGTGAGGGAAAAATGTTCTCTTTTGCCTCACCTGGTAAACTCAAGGTTTACTCAGGGAGAAAAATCAGAAATAATAAAGTTTAAAGGAGCTGTAAAATTGCTCTGAAATATGTAGAGCTCACATTTTCAAGGCTGAAGCTTTGCCCAGCTACAATTTATGGGTGAAGTTCGGATCTCTGGGAAGCTGTAGCATGAAAATGTCTCCCGGGAACCTTGGAAGGTGGGGACTTGAGATTTCATCTCTCTTCTTTAATTGTACATTCTTTCTATTTTCCCTTCTAAATCGAAACAAAAGGCATCAAAATTCTGTTAATATCGTGTTAGCAAATTGGAGCTCTATGCTTCCCAGGGCTGAGCCTCTACTGGGTCATTCATACAGCCTTTCAAAATGTTAGATGGTGCTGGGCCCTTCCCTGAAAGGAGTCTAGGAACTGAGGTGGTGACAGCAGGACTCCCGCCACCTCCACGTCTATTCAGCATAAAGCATGATGGGATGCTGCATGGCAAACTGCATAATCCCATAAAGGAACTTCTGAACCTGCTAGATGAGAGTTTTGTCACTGAGCTATGGATTCCTGTAATTGAGAGAATGGAGTTCTCTGCCTCCAACAGAGTGACCTCCTGGGCCTTTCTATACTGAGATCAAATAAAAAAAATTAACATACATGGTGTAGATTACAAGTGTAGTTGTTTGTAGAGCAAAATCAATAAACCAACTGAGGTGTGTTCGGGACCTTCCCAAATTCTGTTGGTTTGAATGCATTTAACGGATTATTACTCTGAGGACTGGAAACTAGGATATTAAAAGAATGGCTTTGAATAAAATGAGTTCAGAGCATATATATATATACACACACGCACACACATACATATATACACTTTTAAAATATCATACGTACAGAAAAATCATAAATTACAAGTGAACAGCTTGATGAGTAAAATGAACAGAGCCACACAACCAGCAAATGAGATCTAGAAATGGAGCATTGCTAGCATCAAGAAGCCCTTCTGGGTCACCCGCAATCATCATTTCACCTTCATCCACAAAGTTAACCACCAGTCTGACATCTGTCCCAGCTTTGAGCTATCTTGACTTTGAGCTTGATGTAAATGCTACATACACAACATTGCGTATGTACGTCTGCGTGAACTCTTTCCAGTACACATTATATTCATGAGATTACTCCATGCAATAGTTTTATAAAAAATTTTCACTGTTGTATAAGTTTCATTGAGTGAATATTCCACATTTATTTATCCATTCTAATATTTAAGAATATTTGGGGTGCTGCCAGTATTGTGAACGCTGCTTCAGTACCATTCTTATGCATACTGGACATCAACCTAGGAGCGGAGTTGCTGAGTGGTACAGTGTGCTTCTGTTCAGCGTTAGAAGATAAAGAATTTTCCAGCATGGGTCAGACCAACGTACTGATGGTCCCACCATCAGTATGCACAGGAATTCTAATTGCTCAACATCATTGCATGGCCAGGTTGCTCAAGTTTTAGCCCTTCTGGTAGATGTGTAATAATAGCTCATTGATTTATTTTCTCTGATGACTAAAGTTGAGCATCATTTCGTTTTTACTTAAAATTTGAATATTCTTTTTTATGTAATCACTGCTCAAGTTTCTTGCCAGTATTTTAAAATTGCATTTTCTTTTTCTTACTGATGTGTAGGGATTCATTATATAGTCTGTCTATATGTGTGTCCTCTCGTTAGCGATATGCATTGCAGATCCTTCTCCCATAACGTGGATTGCCTTTTTTTACTCCTTAAGTGTGTCTTTAATGAAGTTTTTAATTTTAATGTAGTCGGTGCTTCTATCTTTTCACATATAATGTGTTCGTCTGCTTTTTAAGAAATTGTTTTTACTTCAAGATCAGAAAGGTATTCTTCTGTGTTGTGTTCTAGAAGGTTCGACATTTTACTTTCACATTTAAACACATAATCCAGCTGGAATTGGTGTTTGTGGGTAATCACCAGGCATTTTCCCATATGGATACCCAGTTGGCCAACACTATGGATTAAACAGATTGTCTTTCCCATAGTGCAAGGCGGTGCCCCCTTTGCCATAAATGTCCAGAACTGCATGGTCCTGTTGGGTTGCTGGGATTGCTTTAAGTCCATAGATCAGTTTTAAAACAATTAACATCTTTACAATATTGAAACTTTCAATCCACGGGCTGAGCAGGTCCCTCCATTTCTTTAAGTCTTTTAAAACTTTTTCTATAAAATGCTTTGAAATTCTTTGTAGAGGTCTTCCACATTGCATAAGATTTGTTCATAGGTATTTGATTTTTATGCTATTGTAAACTTGTTTTATCTCATGTTTGTTACAAATATATAGACATATGGCAACCTTGATAAAATTATTCTTTAATTTTATCTGCAAATGGTCATAATTTTTTTAAATTTCTTTCTCTTCAAACATTATGTTTATTGCCTCATTCTACCTCTAGCAAAATATTGAATAGAAGTAGCAATGATGGGCTTGTCCTGATCCAGTCCATGGGGAAGAAAGAGTAAAGGGGAGGAGATATAATATTAAATTATATTAATTAAATTAAGTTAAATTAATTTAATTAAATAAAAAAACACTAAATGTCATGTTTCCCATATGGTTTTGTAGATACTTTTATTATATTAGGGAAGTACCTTTTATTTTTGGTTAGGTAAGTTTTTTTTATCACACATGGATATAGAATTTAACAAATGCTTTTTTTCTCTGTTAAAATAATTACATGATTTTCTTGATTCTGTTAAAATGATGAAGTAATTGCATGATTCATTTTTAAACTTTAAGCCAATCTTGTATTCCTTGAATAAATTATCATTGCCATGATGCATCATTATTCCTTTGTAAATTATTCCTTTTATAAATCACCCTATTTAATTTTCTAATATTTTGCTTGGAATTTTTCACATTTATATCCATGGGTGAGGTTGGCCAGGAATTACCTTTTCATGTTATTGCCGTAATATTCTTATAAAGTGTTAATATTAAGGTTAGGCTGGCCTCAAAACTAAATAAAAACAAACCAAATGGGAAAACATTCCCCCCTTCTGTGTTCTAAAAGAGTTTGAGACAAAAAAAAAACAGGTTTTATTTCTCCCTTGAATGTTTGGGAAATTGTTAGAGAGGCCTGAATTTTCTATAAATTTTTATTTACATATTTCATACATTTAAGTTCTTTAGTAGTAGAATTTTACTTAGTATTCTATGTATTTTTTATTCTTGGTTAGTTTTGGTAAGTTATTTTTATAAATTTGCCTTTTCTGTTGAAATTTTTTTTTAAATTATTGTCATGCAATCTGCTCACCCCATTTTAAGAGCCATAGGATTTATATTAATAACCTGTTTTCGTCCTTTTATTAGCTCTCTGTTTCTCTCTCCCTCTCTCATTCTCCCCTACCAAAGTTAAATTATTTTTTTACTCCATTTTTTATCTTCTTTTGTAACTCCGATATCTTAAGGCTTTGTGATACTGTCTCATAGGTCTCTGAAACCCTGTTGACATTTATTCAATTTTTTTCTCATCTTTGTATTAAATCATTTCTACTGATCTTTCTTTAATTTATACTTTTTTTTGTTTGTTTAGCAGGCCCAGGCTGGGTTTGAACCTGCCAACCCTGGTGCATGGGTCCAGTGCTGTAACCATTGAGCTATAGGGACCCAGCCTGATAGACACTTTTATCTGTCATTGTCCGGCTATTCAGTGCACCCATTTTTTAAGTTTTAGATATTTTACTCTTTGTTTTAGAATTCCATTTCATTATTTCTGGTTCCTATTTCTCTACTAATATTTCTTATCTTCTCATTCATTGTGAGTGTATTTCCTTTACATCCTTGAGCATACATATATTAGTAATAGCTACTTTTAAGTTAGACATTGCTGGTTTCATCATCTGAGTCATCTCAGGTTTAATCTCCATTGATTTTCTCTAGTGTGGGTCACATTCTCTTCACATGGTGAAGAAATTTGAATTATATTATGGATATTGTGATTCCGTTCTAGGATATGAAGGTATTAGTTTATTTTATCTTAGAAACAGAGGGTAAGAGAGGGCGTGAAGGAGGAAAAGGGGAAATGAAGAGCACAGGGAGATGGCACAGCTTCCCAGAGAAAGGAAAGGAAGAATGCCCGACATCGTGATTTTATCCTTTAAGACCCTGGATCCTGTATGCTCCTAAGAAACGTTTTTGTTTTGTTTTGTTTTGTTCTGGAGACAGAATCTCACTATGTCACCCTTGGTAGAGTGCCACTGTGTCACAGCTCATAGCAACCTCAAACTCATGGGCTCAAGCAATTCTCTTGCTCAGCCTCCCAAGTAGCTGAGACTATAGGCACCTGCCACAATGCCCGGCTTAGACTGGTTTCAAACCTGTGAGCTCAGGCAATCCACCTGCCTCGGCCTCCCAGAGTGCTAGGATTACAGACATGAGCCACCATGCCATGCCACAAGAGTACTGATGTTTTCATTTTTGCAGGCATTTAGCTTGGGTTAAACTGAAATTGCAAACCCTCTTTCTTGAGTGGCATCTCAAAGCTTAGTTCAACTCTTTTATCCTTGGCCTAAGCATACATGGCCTAGTAGTCAGCTGGAAATGTGGGTAAAACTTACATATAGAATTTAAGGCTTCTCCATCAGGCATTCTCCTTTCTGGAATTCCCCACTAAATCTCTAATAAGGATGATTGGATTTTTTCTTTGATTATACAAGGAAAAATATCTGTGAGTTTTCTATTATAAGTATAGCTCCCCCATGGAATGTTTATGTCCTCCAAAAATTCATATATGGGTTTGGAGAAGAGATCTCTAAGGAAGTAGTTAAGATTAAATGAGATATTGAGGGTGGCATCCTTATTTCATGGGACTAGTCTCCTTACAAGAAGAGACACCAGAGAAGTTCTTTGTCCTTTTTTCCCACATGCACAGAGAGATAACGAGACAGTACAGAGCTATGGAAACCATCTGCTGTTTAAGGGGAAACTTGTCATCAGATCCAACTGCTGGTCTTACACTTCCAGTCTCCAGAACTGGGGGAAAATTAATTTCTTTTGTTTAAGCCACCCATTCTGTGGTACAGGCCGTCCCCAGGTTGCCAAGGACAAGATACATTCCTGAGAACATCTTTAAGTTGCATTTGTATATCCCTGACAGGTAGCACGTGATAATAAAAATAATACTGTAATGATCCATGATAGTAGAGTGTAATACTGCAACAACAACAATAATAATACCCTTAGGCTGTAATAATAAGTTATAGAAACTATTGGCTCTTTCCTTTAATTCAAACAAATATAAAACAAACTCATATAAAAAGCTGACATAGGAGAGAGGAGAAATTTCGAAAGAGAATATTAAAGGTGAACATTCACCTAATGTTTCCTCAATGTCCTGCTTACTAGAAGGGACATTTTTGAGGGAAGATAGGAGGCTGATAATAAGCAGAAGGTTGTTAGCCGTGGGGCTGACAGGGATGGAGTGGGTGCTAGGCGATCAGGATTTGATTCTGTTGCTGGGGAGGGGAGCTTACCCCTAAAGTTAGTTTCTTGAAGAAGGAATCTGGAGTTGTTTGCACAGGGGTTTTCTTGTTTTCATCACAACTGGCCTTGTAGCAGCTGATGTTCTCACTAACTGAGCTGCAAATCTTGGTAAACTGCTCCGTGATAGGATCTTGCCCCTCAAGCTTAGCAAATCCTGATTCAATGAGATGAAAGCCTTCAGCTAATTCTTTATTTTATTTGTGAGATAGCGTCTCCCTCTGTTACCCCAGACTAGAGAGCTAGAGTGCTGTGACATAAGCCCAGCTCACAGCAACCTCAAATGCCTGGGTTCAGATGATCCTCCTGTTTCAGCCTCCCAAACAGCTGAGACTACAAGCACCTGCCACCACACCCAAATAATTTTTCGATTTTTTTTTTCATTTTCATCAAAGGGATGAGAAATGCCATCTTTTTTCAGATTAATATGAAAGTATATACAATTAGGTTACATGGTTTGCATTTGTTAGGTAAACTCTAAGTTGTGTTGAGCCCTGCACCCAGGAGGTGTGCCATATACCCTTACATCAGGCCCAGTAGGTGAGAACTTACCAAACTCCCTTCTTCCCCTTCTTGAACATACCCACATGAAGGGGAAAACATAATTTTTCTATTTTTACTAGAGACAAGATATTGCTTTTACTCAGACTGGTCTCAAACTCCTGACCTCAACTGATCCTCCCCCCTTAGCCTCCTGCAGTGCTGGGATTATAGATATGAACCACAGCACCTGGCCTCCGGTTAATTCTTTTGTTGTAAACTTGCTCTGAATCTTCCCCACGTCCTTGGGTTTCTATTGGCTGCTTCTCTGTGTATCTATGAGACCAGCCACTAGAGTAAAGATGCTAGACCAATGAACCGCCTACCACCACACAGGTGTGTTTACATAAAAGGAAGAATCCAGTTCCCAAATGATTAATTCAATTATTTAACTATGCAATATCCTTATGGGAAGACTGGGGGGCCCATTCATAAGTAGTGCAGTCAGATCATCTGGGTACAGCCTGCATTTTGTTCTGGCAGCCTGTGCAAACTTACCCCCAGACCCCGACTTGGCCTATTCTCAGGCTACAAACTCTACGAGCAGGCAAGTCACACCCCATCATTCCCTTTTTTCAAATATCATCTGCCCTCCAGAATCTGCCTGCTTTTGTTTTCTCTCCAAGGACATCACATTTTTGCTTTTTATGTTTTGTCCAAGTTTATATTTGGTATCTGCAGGAAAGTCAGGTCTGGTTGGAGCTTACTTGGTGATGGGAAAAATAGAACCCACGTTTATCAATTCTGTTGCTATATTTTAAAAACATCTCTTTGCTGATTCCCTCCCCTGTATTTCTTTGCTGTTTCATTAACATCTGTTTTTTTCCTTAATTGTTCTAAGATATCTTCAGAAAATTATCTTAATTATCCTTCTCTTTACGTGTGTGGGAGGCATCATTTACGAAGTATTTTTTTCCCAACCTGCTCAAATGGACTCAGAACCCTGATTTTTCTTAGCCTTATTTTTCACACATAAATAATGGTGTTAGTCATCCTTTTCTAATCCTCTTGTTTGTTAACTTTGTCTAGTTTTTCTATTATTTACTGAAAGAAGCTATTAAAATCTCACACTACGCTTACTGCCTATTTCTTTCTTTTTTTTTTTTTTTTTTGAGACAGAGTCTCATTATGTCGCCCTCCATAGAGTGCTGTCACATCGCAGCTCACAGCAACCTCAAACTCTTGGGCTTAAGCAATTATCTTGCCTCAGCCTCCTGAGTGGCTGGGACTACAGGCACCCGCCACAATGCCCAGCTATTTTTTCGTTGCAGTTGTCACTGTTGTTTTTTTCCTTAGCAGGCTCCGGCCGGGTTCCAGCCCGCCAGCTCCAGCGTATGTGGCCAGCGCCCTAACCACTGAGCTATGGGTGCCAAGCCGTCCTATTTCTTTTAGTTTTTCTTCAACCATTTTAGGTGTAGCTGCTGTATTTAATTATTCTAGATTTTAATGATTCTGTGTTCTGGAGACTTGTCCTACTAATAGTGTGAGATAGACCTCTGTATCTCTACTAATACTTTGCTTTAAAGACCACGCTAACATTCTATTTATTGTTTCTGAAATTCAAAACAATTTTTAATTAAATCATAAATGCACAGATCATGTATACATTAATGCATTTACCGGGTACCATGCACACTAACATTCTTATATAGATGACCTAGCTGCCTTTTACTTAGTGTTTGTCTAACATTTTTTCCATTCTGTTTCTATAAATAAACCAAGAACTTTCTGTTTCCTTATATTTAGGTCTCACTAAAATAAGCAGGATAAAGTTAGGTTTTGTATTTGTACCCAAATTTGTATCAACCTGTCTGCATCTCATAATTGGAATACGAAGGCACAACCATAGCAAAGTCAGTGGAACCCAGTTCTGTAGTCAGGGTGAAGTATAAATAATCACAGTTGTGAAGGCAGGTTTAGCTATGGCAAGAAAGACTTCCACCAGGAAATGGTACCCTGACAGACACCGCCAGGCACGAAAACTGTCACGTGGCATACCTCAGACTCGATAACAAGCCTTAGTAATTGAAGAAAAGAGGACTGAGCCAGACCAGTAAATCCTTACAAATTAATATTACTCTACCGCATAATATTTCTATGTCTTGTAAATAGTTATTAAGTGTTAGGAGTTAACTTTATATTATTTTAGCCATAACTTATCAATAAATTCCTTTCATTATGCGCACAAAACCCTAAGTTAAAGAACCATTTAGGTGGAGTGTGGTGGCTCACTCTGCTAATCCTAGCACTCTGGGAGGCAGAGGCAGGAGGATTGCTTGAGTTCAGGAGGACCCCATCTCTACTAAAAATAGAAAAACTAGCCAGAAGTCATGGCAGGTGCATCTTGTCCTAGCTACTGGGGAGGCTGAGGAAAGAGGATCACTTGAGCCCAGGGGTTTGAGTTTGCTGTGAGCTATGACAAGTCCTCTGCATTCTATCCAGGGTGCAAGAGTGAGACTCTGTCCTTAAAATAGAGATAATCATTCCAACTTATCTAATACATCAGGGGTTGTTAATACAAAGTCTCTAGATTCCCCTATAGTAGCTATGGGTGAGTACTAAACTTTGTGTAGATAGATAACTAATCAGTTCTCTGGGGACAGGACATAAAGCTTTCATCTATTTACTGAAAGAGTCCATGACTTCGCAAAATTTAAGGACCACTGGTATCCTGTCGGTGTCTAAAGTCAGGTGCCCAGAGTGGATAAAATAGGGAAAATGATTCTCTCCATGAATCCTGTCTTGACAAGGTTTGCTTTTAAAAGAGCATTCCAAACTATACAATGGAATGTGATAATGGGCACCACACAGTAACCCACATCTGAACTCTTATTTCAATCAAACCATCTAAAGTGGTCTACCGTATAGCAATTTTTTATAAACATGGGTTTTCTTCCTACCTTTTATCTCCAGCTTTAGTGTAGTGGGGGAACATTAGGATTGGGAGACTGATTATGAAGGAAAACAAATTTCGTCCAGTAGAATCAATATCTACAAAAAGCGTTCTTTTGCTGCTAATTTTTAAAATAATAATGAACTGTAGAATGCATCTTTTCATTTTAAAGTCAATAGGTGGCTCAATAGAAATGTTTAAAGCCTATTTTTCACATATGGAATTTATTAAATTTTACTACCATGGAAATTTTATCTTTATACCACAATGTTGCTCGTGAGTTTCTAATTCTTTTCCATTGGAAAAAAAAGTAACAAATTTGTATACAATTGGTTAAAATGTAGCCATGAGGTCAAATTGATTCACATCGTGGTGGTACGTGAAACCACATGAAGGGCCCAGAATTCAGATCGGTGGCAAGTTATCCCCAGTTGATGTTACTATAATATGGCATTAGAATTATTTACAACATGTTGGCTAGACATTTGGGGTTACTTTCAAGAAGAAAAAATGTGACGTTGCATTTGTTTTGAGTGTAGTATTTTCCTTTAGGATGCCTACATTTTAATTAGAATCCTTGGGGGGGGCGGCAATGGCTGCAGAATAACTCAGCTGAACTTGAGCTTCTTAATCATCTCTCTCTGGTAATAAATGAATCAACAGAAGGGAGTAGGTTGCATTTCCATGCCTCAATCTAAACGTGACATCACTTCCATGTTTAATTGCAGCCCATTCCATTTTAGAAGACTACTCTGCAGAACAGCAAGGGTTTAAAAAGAGGCAATTGCTAGAATATTCTTTACATGTAGTCAAGAGTGCTTCTGAAAAGAAATGCTGAGGTGGTGCCTGTGGCTCAAAGGAGTAGGGTGCCGGCCCCATACGCTGCAGGTGATGGGTTCAAGCCCAGCCCCAGCCAAAAACTGCAAAAAAAAAAAAAAGAAGAAAGAAATGCCGGGGCACAGGACTCTGTGATAAGTATGTGGTGTTTCTAAAAACACTTAGTTCATCCTTCGTAATTTTTCAGTTATTTTTTTCAAGGAAAATCACTTTCTTAAATATAAGCAAATATATATCTAAGAACATTTGTGATAAAATTAAAAAACAGTATTAAAATTAAACCTGTAATCCAGCCCCAGCCCCTTATGTAACCTTCCCATTGATTTGAAGAACTTCCTTTATTACCTGACAAGCTGGCTCATTCGGAACATTTATTTCGATTTTGTTGGGCTTTCAGCCATGCCTATAATGTTGCTGAGGACTAAAATATCTTTTATAACCAGAATCATAAATCTTTCTTATAACCAAGAGACTATATCTTTATGGCCATAGATCATATTCGTTACTGTCAAAAAGTGCCATCGTATCACATTACAAATTAGAAAACTGAAAAGTGCCATCATATCACATTACAAATTAGAAAACTGAAACTTTCTTCGGCTGCCCCTCACAGGTGTTGTCAGCCACGCGATACCTCCGAAGTGCAGGCAAAGAGCATAATTTTCCTTCCTGGTAAACCAATATTTCCCATCACAAATATTTTTTAGACAAATAGAAACTTTTTTAGATACGCACGATAGTCAAATTTTGAAAGCACAACTAGGTTCATGGGAACAAAACACAGATATGTTTAAGAAAAAGTGCTCATTCAAATGGAAAAGACGAGGGAAACCAGAACATGAGGATATTGACCTTTTTGTCTTATGGGGGATGAAAGAAAAGAATTCTCTTTTTTTATTTCAATCTCCCACAGAAAGATTTTGCGCAGATTTAGTGACGAGACAACTGTTGAGTTTCTTCTTGGCAAGAACTGATCTTTGTCTAAATGTTTGATGTAGGGCAGTGGTTCTCAACCTTCCTAATGCCTCCTAATGCCGCCACCCTTTAATACTGTTCCTCATGTTGCGCTGATCCCCAACCATAAAATTATTTTCATTACTACTTCATAACTGTAATTTTGCTACTGTTATGAATCGTAATGTAAATATCGAGTATGCAGGCTGTATTTTCGTTGTTACAAAGGGGTCACGACCCATAGGTTGAGGACTGCTGATGTAGGGCGTTTGTTGATACCCTGAATGTGTTATCATTATTAAGTCACCCTAGAAAGAAAAGAAAATAGCAATTTTGAAAAATAAAAGTATGTTTTGTTTTGATTCATGCAGTGTTTAACCACGTACGCACACATGTGTGCATGTGTGTGTTTAAACTTTCCTCTTGCTCTCAACCTTACCCTAAAGGAATTAATTATATATTTCAAGCGACATGCCTCCTTAGAATTCATCACATCTGATGTATCCTGATTCTGCTATTCTCAGTGAGAACTGAGTATACATATACCATAAAACCACAGAAGAAAGTTGGCCCTGGCTTTTTTTATACAGTGCCTGTCTCCCCCACATATCTATGCACGGAAGAGTTTAGTAAGTGGAAGGAGACCAGGGACTTCCAGTGCTCTTTGTCTTTTTCTCCTCAGATACATTTCCACCTTCTGCTTGGTCCCATCCCGCCAGGGTGTCAACCCTGGAAAATCACAGGTGTGTTAACAAGGCTCCTTTGTCAACTGGCTTCTAGCCAGGTTGAACCCATGGGAGATACTGGAGGGAGACAAGACGCAGAGCAAAGAGAGAAGTCCGGGCATTTCTCCTCCTCTCCCCAGCTTTGGGGCCTGCCCGACCAACAGCTGTTCCCCTCTGGGGTTCCAGCTTCCCCTCTGCAACCCAGGAGGATTCCAGCTTCTCCTGAGTAGCCCCCTGCTCCACACTTTGAGGCGTCACCTCTTTCCTTCATCTCTGGAGCCCTGAGCGTGGTCATGGCTTCCTGAAGCTGCTTGTCTTTGCTCTTGCCGCTCCTCTAACATTTTGTGGTTAGGGCATCTTTAGTTTTCTCCCAAAGTGCTGGAACAGACACTAGAACCACTTCCCTCTACATGCCCCCACCTCTAGTTTCATTATTGAATTACAAGGAATTTGCAATCCTAGGAGACAGAGAGGGAAGGGCGGGTATCAAAATTGATATGGATACGTAAAAGTTTTCAGGAAAAGGAAAATGAAAGCCAGACTGACATTCACCAGCTCTGCACACAACTGGCGCTTCCTGACACTTGCTCCATTTTAAGTCAAAAGCACAAATGGATGGATTCAGAATAGTTCTGTATCACCAGGTTAGGTCCAGGGGAAGAGCTCCTTCTCCTTTCTGGCTACTAAAAAATACAAGGGGAATTCAGTACTGATAGTGACTATAGCCCTAGCTGTAGTAGGAGGTAAATGGAATCAAGGATAAATGCTTGGAGAGCCTGAAACTCCCACCGAGAATTCATTTTGTTTGCTCATTTCCTAATGCTCTTGTGGTCATTAGACTTATTGTTGTTTGCCACTTGATACATTTTATTTTTACTTTTGTTTTTTTAATACAGGGTTCAGAGATGAAAGCATCTATTTCTTAGAACTACGGAGTGGTTTTCTAATGGTCACAGCAAGGCTCAATGTCACTGGGTGCATATCACACTGGGCAATTTATAAACAATCGAACTGCTTTCTCGATGAGCAAATTCTGTGTGTGTCCACATGCGTGTGTGTGTGTGTGCATGTATATATATACTGGGAGTGAGTTCAGGTCCAATTTCTGAAATTTGACTTCATTCTCTATTGAAGGGTTGAACTGACCTTTAATTCATAACCATCTTTCCATTGAGAAATTAGTGTACTAAGTTTTTGCTGTAATTCAAATTAGAAAACCAAGAAAATGTTGCTGAATTCAGGGCCACAAGTTTCTCTCTCTGTGATAACTGTATTTTCCAAACCAAGATCTAGGACATGTTTTATGGCAAAGAACTTCCTTTAAAAACATTCTTAAATCAAACTTAGACAGTCATTTTTATAACATTATAAAAATTTGACTATATTTTATATACATTTCACATTTTTAAAGAGCATTTTCGTAAGTAAGAATTGCCTTAAAAACCCATGGGATTAGTTCTCACTATGCCTTCTCCTTCCAAGGAATGATTCTATTTGTTGGCCTGTTAAATAATCTACAGGAGGATGAAGTCAGAATAGCATGGTCACTGGCTCACAGGGAAAACAATAAAGTTCTTTTTTTTTTATTTTACTGCATCAAATACACATGAATCATGAATACATTCATGCATACGTGGGGTGCAACGTGCTCTTTTTTTTTTTATACAATCTGACGTGGTTACATTAAACCAATCAACATAACTTTCACCTCATTTACTTGATTATTGTGTTAAGTTATTTATGTCCTACACTTGACAGATTTGACTTGTACCCTTGTTGTGTGGTCCCGCCTTTTACCCTCCCTCTGTAAAACCTCCCCCCGCCCCTCCCTTCCCACTCCATTTCTCTCCTTCATCCTGGGCTATAGTTGTGTTCTATCTTTCAGAAGAAAGTGTGAGTAAATATGTAGAGGACGCCAAGAGACCGACGACTTGTAAGCAAGATGATTTACAGCTGAGGGGTAGACTATCGAGTGATCTGTCCACAGGAGCTCCTTATGGAGAAGGAGCCCGTGCCCTCAGCACATGGTCATTGTTAATTACTCCCCTCACCTGTATCATTCCATTTCAATAAAAGGCTGGTGTGGAGGTTGCTCAGGGCTACTTGGAACGTAAGGACTAGCCCGCCTTCCACAAGCTTGTACTTCTAATCTGCCTCTTCCCTGGTTCCTTCCTGCGCTAACCAAGACCAAGGCCATAGGAGCCCGACGGGTCACAACATAAATATAAGTTGGTTTCATAGAAGTACTGAGTATATTGGATACTTTTTCCTCCATTCTTGAGACATTTTACTCAGGAGAATATGTTCCAGATCCCTCCATGTAAACATAAAAGAGGTAAAGGCTTTATCCTTTTTAGGGCTGCATAGTATTCCATGGTATACATATACCAGAATTTAAAGTTCTTTAGTTAAAACACTAGAATTGCAGACATTTAAGGATCAAAATCCACAAGTAGATTAAGCTGGAAGCTGAGGATTTAATCCCTTTGTTCTAAACTGCTGTGACATGCTTAAGAGGTTAGAAGAAAAAGAAAGCCCAACAGACAGTCTTTCCCCTAGGAAAGAAATATCAACCAGACTTTCCACAGCACACAATTCAAATTAGCATAGAAAAATAAGGCAAACCCAAGCCAGGTCTTTGTGCAAAGAAAGTGAAAAAGTTCAAAGAGGCAATTCCTAGGCAGAGTATGAAGGGCAGAGAGAAGGGAATTGCTGGCCAGAGGACCTTCGAGTTGTAACCACCCGTGTGAGACCATCCTGAACCTGCAGGGGGCGTGTTTGTGAGCTCTCCCTGTGCCTTTGTCTGGGAGACCCATGTAGCAAGCGGCTTGGGGAACCAGGTATGGCGCGTCAGGAGACAAGCTTCAAAAGCCATACAGAGGTTTGAGGGACTCTTTTGTATATTTAACTTTTATTTCAAAATATTAAGGGTTGTAAGTGTTCTTGATGAGTTGTACAATGCTGAAGATAAGGCCTTAGTGTGCCCGTCACCAGAATAGTGCACGCTGTCCCCAGGAGGTAAGTTTCTTTCCCTCACCCTTCTTAGTGTCTCTTGTCCTTTACAGACTGCTTTATGACCGTGTGTACCTACCATTTAGCTCTCACTTGCTAGTGAGAACCCCGGTGTTCGGTTTCCCACTCCTGAGATAGTTCACTTAGGATAATGGCCTCATGTCCAACCACGTTGCTGAGAAGTGTAAATACAGTCTTGCCAAATTATTCCATTCCTTTTTATGGCTGAGTAGTACTCCAAGGTGTGTGTGTGTGTGTGTCTGCATGTCACATTTTCTGTAGTCACTTATCTATTGGTGGCCACTTAGGTTGATTGCCTATCTTTGCAATTTTTGCAGTTGTGAATGATGCTGTGATAATGATATAATGATTTATTTTTCTTTGGGTAGATACCCCGTAGTGGAATTGCTGGATCAATGCTAGGTCTGCCTTTAGCTCTTCGAGGAATCTCCACAGTTTTTCACAGAGACGGTACTAATTTACAGTCCCACTCACAGGGTACGGGCACTCTTTTCTCACTGCATCTATGCCAGCATCTATTTATTTTTCTATTTTTTAATAATGACCATAGGTGGGGTATCATTAACATTATCATCATCCCAGGGAGTTCCCTCTTCCCTTGCCAGTCAATCCCCTCCCTCCAGTCTCCACCAAAGTCATCAACTCTTCTGACTTTTTCTCTTTTGAGAGTATTTTCACGCTTTTCGGAGTGATGCAAACAATGCTTTTAGTAAAGAACCTTTGTGGACAGTCAAACTTTAAGGAAATTTGGCTTCAAACCAAGAAAACTGTAACATCTCTGAATGACTGATTATTTCAGATAAATGGGTAGAAGGAGACTCGTTCTATGGCGAAAGTCCTCTTCTCCTCCAGCCCATTCATATCTAACAGCCTGAATGAGAAATAAAATACACATTGTTCCTGCTTGATAAATCAGCAGTTTCCTTCACCTCATAATGAAGGGTCAAGGATGTTCTTCCGTTTCTGAATATAGTCCCCATGGGATTACCAGTCTCAGAAATACAGTACCAAAGAGAACAGATTTTGATACTACTTCTAACCTCTTTTTGGCCCAGTCACACACTCTTATCAATAATATTATTGTGTCCTAGAGAGAAAATGTAAATACAATCTTGCCAAATTACTAAACCACTCCTGGGTGCAAATTAATAACTGAGAAATGTACATTTCTTCTTCTAAGCCAATGGGAGCCAGTGCGGGTGGGGCAGGAGCTACTATTGCTGTGCTCAGGAATGGAGCACAAGGGCTCCTGAGAGTGAATTGGACCTAAGATGACGACTTCCTATAGGAAGTGGCTTTCTGTCCCGTTCTTTGGCAAATGTAATGGAATGTTTCTGACCCCTGCAGCATCTTTACCTCCAACACAGGGTCTTGGCTCTGGTTCTGTCTGCATTTGTTTTCAGATGGCTAATATCATTCTTCCTCTGTATCCTGTTAAGTCACTTGCCTTCCTGGTTTCTCCTCCACACTCCCGCACCCCACTTCATGTTCCATCCCGATCATTGAATTTGTTGCTGCTTCATGTACAATCCTGCCTTCCCTTCTCCCTCATGGGTCTCCAGTTGCATCCTACACATCCATTCTGTTCCTTTTTCCTGCTGCTTACTGATTTTCCCTGCTGATAAGCTGTGCCCAAAACACGGAGAGGCTTTCAGCACCACTGGGCTGGTGGTGGGCACGGTGTGAGTGACCCTCCACGGATGGACTCCAGGCTCTCAGGGTCGCTCTGCTGTGATGTGCGAATCTTACAATATTCTTCCAGCATTTTGGTTCATGAACCTATATGCCTCTCGTCTTTCTTTTTTTTTTAATTGGAGTTTGATACTTTGCAAAGTATTACTGCTTTTCTGTTGGCAACATTTTTGGTACCATACTTTGGAAGCAGATGCAAAGCTAATGTTTATATATTTTACACCAGAATCAACAATGGTTTTGTTATGATTAACAACGGGAGATAGAGCAATAATAATTTCTGATATTAGCACAGCAATATCCTTTGTACAGAGCATTCTCCTACGTTGTCCCATGAGTCTTAGTTTTAAGTTAAAAATGTCCACAAGCATTTCAGAGAGGGAGTGTCTCAGAACAACCACACTTAGTACAGAAGCTAGTCAAGGAGTATGTCTTCTTCCTAGGCCAATGAAATAGGTCCCTTGCTATTTCCCCACCGGGTTTTCCTCCACTCCACTTGGCATACAAAGCTTCAGTGAATCTGATATTTTTCTCAAAAATCCCACCAGGGGTCAGGAAGTTGATACTCCAATAATTCGTCAGGCAGCAATATAGTCCATGCTTGGACATTCAGCCACAGCAACAACCCGTCATGAATATATACACATTCTGCTCCTGACCTTAAAGTTAGGCTCCTAGAAAAACTGTAGGTAGATCAAATTATTGTACAGGAAACTGTACTATAAAACACACCAGGGTAATTTACTATTTAAAGAAATCCTGTAGTTTCTCTTTGGGTGAGAATTCTTTCATGATGCAAATAATGCATATTTTATTTGTACATTTAGGGCTCTAGGCATGAGTTCGTGTGAAATGAAGGACACATCAATTTTAATGGACTTAAGTAGATGATGGTTTGAGATACACTTCTCTGAACCACCCAGGGATCTCAGCAACTGTTCCATGAGACAAAGGGACAAATTAGTCCCTCTGGAACAATAGAATGCTGTCATTATTCTTAACTCGAGTTGATAGGAAAAGAGGAGGTCCTTCCCCTTCTCCCTCAGAGACTTTACCTTTCCCGGTAATTGTTTCCTTAGAGTAAACTTGAGCTTTCTATGTGTGAAAAGTTCTTTTTTAACAAACCACATGTGCATCAAACACCCTTGAACCAAGCATACAAGGGTACACAAATGCTCTCCCTGCATTCTCTGAGATGGAGTTCAAAATGTTGCCTCTAAGTCTCTGAATGCTCCTTAAGCAGGCTTTGCAATTCCTAATTTATGTCCTTGGAGTCAATTCTAAATTCCCTTGATCTTTTGCTCCCATTTTCAGTTCGTGCACAAATAACCACCATGCCCTTGGATTATTTACTTCCTATTTTCATCAGTGAATGTAAAATTCCACTATTCTTAATGAATTTTATATGTAAATAATAAACAATCACCATCTGGGTTGAGAAAGTTAT
Source organism: Galagoides demidoff (assembly GCA_963574575.1). Taxonomy (NCBI): domain Eukaryota; kingdom Metazoa; phylum Chordata; class Mammalia; order Primates; family Galagidae; genus Galagoides; species Galagoides demidoff. The sequence goes on from CAUYQV010142210.1 coordinate 36,499, forward strand.
TTCTAAAATGCTCGGTGCTGAGGAAAGTACAGGGTATAGCCAAATTGCATCCCAGAGGGTTGGCCCATCTCCACTGTAGGTTAATTTCCCTCCCAAAGAGCCAACTTCAAGAAATTTAGAGCTACTATTCTTGAGAAAAAGGGGTACCTGCTGATTACCCATCAGCTGTGTACAGACATAACAGAGGATGGAGTAAATGTGTCTCACCTACCGGAATCCTTTGTAATTAGGCTCTCTGGTTTCTTCGGCAAAATAGAGCATAAAAAATACCTTTGATTATTTAGCTAACAAGAGATTTTGTTGACTACACTGAGTTTTATCCCAAGCCATAAGAGTTAAGTAGTGCCCTAGTCCATGCCCAGAGGGGACTTTCAGAAAGGTTTTCTAAGTTCCCAATTTTCAGTGACTTCACAAGTCTGTTCCAAATTTTCTCTCCTACTACATGGGAGAAGCTAGGAAAATTATCCTGGGAGAGACAAAATCAATGACCTGGGTGCTACAATCAACACCATCTTTACCCTTTTTACCTAGGAGGGCTCTCATCCTGTCTTGTTCTGTAACTTCAACCCATTCTTTGATGTTTCAACTAGATTTTGGCCAAACCCCTTTGCTCCAGAGATTGTAAAATCGTAAGTTCTAGATTTGACAGAACATATAGGAAAATGTAAACATTCTTCACCCTTCACGTGGATACTTGGAGGGGGGGTGTCTAACTGGGTTAGACATCTTTAGACATATTTGTTTTAACAGAGAGATTATAACTCATTTAGTTGAAAGGGCAAAGAAAAAAAGGGGCTGCATCATGCAGATGTCGTTCTTTTTTTTTCTGAGACAGAGTCTCACTTTGTCACCTTCCATAGAGTACCATGGCATCATAGCTCACAGAAACCTCACACTCAAAGTCTTGGGCTCAAGTGATTCTCATGACTCAGCCTGCCAAGTAGCTGGGACTTCAGGCACCAGCCACAACTCCTGGCTCTTTTTATTTTTTTTTATTTTTTGACACAAAAGCAAAGTTTTGTTTTCTTTAAATACTTAAGACAGGGTCCAGGATGGCTTCCTGGGCTCGGGCAACTTCCAGTAATGCCTGCCTGTGCAGAAGGCTTATGGGGAGGGCAGCAGGCAGGTTGACAGTGGAGGAAACCCAGGCCAGACCTGAGTGAAGCCCAGGCGGTCAGAATGGCAGGCTGTTGGAAGGACTGACGAGTGCATCCAAGTGCAAAGAAGTTGCCCTTACAATGCCTTTCTCAGCCAGTGTCCTGGCTCTTTTTAAAGCTGAGGTCTTACTCTGGCTTACGGCTGACATCAGCTCCCTGGCAGCAAGGTGGTATTGGGAAGGGTTCAAAGATTGAAGATCTTCTGATCTCTCTGAATTCATTTATTCTGATCTCTCTAAATTCCTTTAATATTAAGCCTTCACATGATTAATATTAATCCTCAAATTATATCTCCACAATTGCCAACATATGTAGAAACCTGGAGGTGCCCAAAATGTTCTATCTGGGAAATGGAATTATAGGCCTCGTCCTGTCTCCGGATTTTACTATTTTTGGTTATTGAAATTATCCTCTTTGAAAATTCATTTTTGTTTTTAGTATTTCAAAATATTACAGGGGTACAAATGCTTTTGGCTACATGAGTCACTTGGCTCTGCTTGAGTCAAGGTTACGGGTGAAGTGTGCGCCTCACTCGATAGTACTCATCATATCCATTACGTAGGTTTTTGCCCTTTCCCTCCTCCTCCTGGCTTGATTTTCTACTTTACTTTTTTTTTTTAATTTCCACAAATAGATAGCATATGCTATCTATATAATTATAAATATACTATATTTATATAAAAATATGACATATATATCAATATTTACCTAGATGTGTATATGGATACTTATACTCAAATTTATATACAAATACAGGTAACATAGGCTATCGATACAATTATGTTTTTAAGACTAAAAATTGCAAAAAGAGAACAGTAGTTCCTACCATAGCTCTAAATAAATTTCCTCTTCGTCTATCTCCTCATGTGCTGTATCTGCACTTGATGCATTGCCAGCGATTTCTGCCCCTGCCCGCCCCATCTCCCCTCATCCCTAAGGTAAAGCATGCTTTCCCTCTCTCCGTTAAGCCACTTGCATTTCCCAGGCAAATCACGTACTTTCCCAATCTTGATACTTCATTAAAAATTTGTTTTTTTCAACAGATATTTCTTTAGCAGCCCTATCCCCAAACTCACTTTGTCACCTTTCCGTACTCTGAAGTACTTATACATATGTTTCTTTTTGAATATAAACATTTTATGAAGTATAGCAAACATGCAGACAAGTGCATAAATCCTAAGCATAGAGCTAGATGGACTTTCTCAAAGCAAGATCAAGAGCACCACCAGTGACCCGGCAGCTCCCACTGTGCTCCATTCCAGGCACTCTCCCCCCACCTCCACCAAGAAGAATCACTGCCTTGAATATTAACATACTTTTTTTTTTTTTTTGGAGACAGAATCTCACTTTGTCACCTCAGTAGAGTGCTGTGGTGTCACAGCTCACAGCAACCTCCAGCTCTTGGGCTTAGGTAGTTCTCTTGCCCCAGCCTCCCAACTAGCTGGGACTACAGGTACCCACCACAATGCCCGGCTCGCTATTTTTTTGTTGCAGTTTGGCCAGGGCCAGGTTTGAACCTACCACCCTCAGTATATGGGGCCGGCACCCTACTCACTGAGCCCCAGGTGCCACCCTATAGTGTATACTTTTTAATGTCTGACTTCTTTCACTCAACAATATGATTTTAAGATTAATCCAAGCTGTTCTATATGGAAATACGTTGTTCCTTTCATTACTATGTAATATTCCATTGAACAATTATTTCTATCCATTTGAATTTTGATGGACATATGGCTTATTTCCAGTTTGAGGCTATTATGAATAGTGCTGATAAGTAGTGTTATACATGTTGTCTTTTAGAGAACTTAAAAATACTTTTCTCTTACATATGTGTATATCAAGGAGTAGAATTGCTGGATCATGTACTCAACTTTAATAGTTAATTTCAGAGCATTTTACACACATGCCATATTGCTGCTTAAAATTATCTCAAGCTGGAATTCCCTGCTGGTCAATCATGATCGTGCAGTTGATCTTGACACCAAAGCTGGTGGGCAGCTACACTCACATCTGACTCTCATGCTCAGTTAATAGTTAGGTGGTCACCCACTTCTTATCCTAAAAGCTGTTTAGACGGCTTACTTCATCTCAGTACCCTCAGCTGGAGAACAAGCAAGTCGTGTGGTTTACTCATACCAGCCGTAATCCCTTCGAGGGAGAGAACATTATACTATGTAAGTCTTCATAATTTCTCATCAACTTGTCTATGCCACTTTCCACCTGCCTTGTAGAAAACAGCTTTAGACATTTGTAATGATGTTAACACCTGACCCTGGACTTCTGCCTGGAGCATTAGTACCTCTCCTGCCTTTCTAGGAGTCCAGATTCCTATTTCCTGCTGTGGTAGCAGAATATTGATTCTGCTTTTTTTTTCCTCCTCCCTCTTTCCTTCTTCATAAGAGGACATAGCTGTGGATACAGTTAAGCTGCACTGAAATGTTTTTACACAAGGGGACTTTATCTGTACATGGGTTCATAAGTTCCATTCACACTAATAGTCATGAGATGTTTTGTGGAATATTCAGGCTTCTACATTTTGTAAGGAAAAGCTGAATTTTATCTTCTTTAAATGGATTTTTTTCTTTCCTTCATTTTGGGCTTTGAACAAGTTGGGATAGAAAGGCCTGTTTAATGAAATGATGCCATATTATATGATTACAGTAAATACATGTAATGAAGAACATTTCTATCCCCAGCATTCTTCACATGCCTCATATCACGAACATCTTACTGTCAGAATCATCATTAGTAAATTCACAGTAGGGTAATCACTTTCCTTATGTACATCAAGGCAAGCATGACTGAGAGGCCTTTGCATTCAGTTTTGGTGAAGTAGTACTTATTTATGAAAGAAATAGAAAAATTCTCTCCAAAGTAGCACATTTTCTAAGAGGTTATGTAATATTTAAGGGAATAAATAAATAAATTTGCCATTCCAACATTCCTCTTATTAGAACCTGTTGGAGTGTAGAGCTTATTCAAGTCAAGGGTAAGCCACCCTTATACCCTTGATGTTCTGCTAGACCAGTGGTTCTCAACCTGAGGGTTGCAACCCACAAGAACTGTATTAAAAGGCTGCAGCATTAGGAAGGCTGAGAACCTTCCACTGTGCTGGGCACTTATCCCATCACAAGTTGGCTTCAGGCAGACTCCTTACCTCTCTGTACCTCAGTTTCTTCTCAGTGGCACAAATGGAGATGTTCGTGTCCTCCTTTATTTCACAAAGCAAGAAAGATTACAAACAATGCTAAAATAAGTATGTGTATTTTTATGCACATTAACTCATATCGCAAACATTTAATGAGCACCTTCTATAGACCAGGTATTGTTCTAGGCACTAGGGACACTGCCGTGAACAAAAGCAAACCGAACCCTACCTTTATGAACCTAACATTCCATAAATAAATAAGTAAAATGTATACAGTGGTAATGATAAACCCTAATGCAAAATAAAGAAAGAAAGAAATTGAGAAGGGGATACAGAACTGAAGAGCCAAGAAGACCTTAAGAACAAGTCAACATTCATCGATCGCTGGAAGGAAATAAGACAATCCCAGGGAGATATTTTGAGGAGGAGCAGTCCAGGCAGCAGAAATAGCAAGTTCAAAGGTCTGGGGGTAAAAATGTGCCTGGTGTGTTCTAGAAACAAGGAGGCCAGGATGTCTGAAACGGAATGAAAGGAGGAATCAGAGACAATAGCATCAGAGAAATGACCAGGCTCATCCGACAGTGAGCACGCCTCCACGGGCACGTGTGTTTGATCCTGCAGAGTGTGCACCCAGGAGCGGAATTGCTGGGTTCGAGCAACACACCGGGACATGAGCATCTGTGGGTTTTCTAGATATTGCCAAGTTGTTCTGAAGTGTACATTTTTACATTTTCATGAGCTTTTATTTTAGTTCCTTTTGTTTCACACCTTTTCCAGTTCTTGAAATTTTCAGGCTTAAATTGTTGGTCGTGTGGTCGTGTGACAGATATGAGATACTGCAGCTTTGGGATATTTCTCAAACACTATCTACTGCGGCGTTTGGCATATTTCCTCAAATACTAGTGAGTTTTAAATATTTTCATCTGCTTATCGGCCATTCCAAATTTCTCCCTTTGTCGATTCTGTCACATTCTAATTTTCTACACATTGTTTCTTTCTCTTTCCCTATTGACGTGGAGTTCTTTACATGTCCTGAATATTAAATTTTTGTCAATTCAATTTACTATCACTATACTCTCCAAGCTTGTGGATTATCTGTTTTGTTCTTACAGTGTTTATTAATGATAGAAGTTTTAAGTTGTAACATATCAAATTTGTCAATCTTTTCCTTTATGGTTTTTGTCTTAAGATAGTCTTTCTTATATACAAAGGATTCACTGTCCTTATTGTTTCTCTTGATGATCTAAAGTTGTTATTTTTGTGTTTAGGAATTGTGTCTCCCTGGAATGGTGTGAAGTAGAGATTTCTTTTTCTACATGGCTAAGCAACTATCTCAGCACCACTTTTCTCTTTAGAGAAATAGCAGCTCTGCACTTTATTAAGTTTCCATTTAGGTGTGGGTGCCTTTCTGGAATTTTTAACTCTCCTGTTGGTCATATTTTCCTTCTCTAGAATAGTACTATATTATCTTAATTGTTATAGTTTTTAAAATAAAACTTGAGCTACCTTGGGTGGGGTCACAACTACAAGAGGGACTCCACTTAACAAATGCAAACATTGTAACCCAGTTGTTTTTACCCTTACATTAACTTGAAATAAAAAAATGAAACTGGAGTTGTATGTTTTTTACATATTTCAAATTTTGACAATTTGGACAGATGGCAATTTTCCCCACCTTGTTCTTCTTCAAATTGTCTTGGCTATCCTAGATCCTTTGCTGTGCTGTATAAATTTTATAATCATTTCTTTAAGCTCCATAGGAAAATATTTCAGGATTTTTACTTGAGTTGCATTGAATTTAGGGATATTAATGTCTTTATGATACTGAATCTACTTATTTACAAATGTAACATATCTTTCCCTTTGTTTAGTTTTTGTTTTTGTTTTTGTTTTTTTATTGAATGGTAACTATGTGCATTAATGCACTTTTGGGGTACAGTGTTGTTTAGTTTTTTAATGTCATTCATTGAAGTTTTATAATTCTCACTTTTGTTTTGTATTTTATATATTGTCACTGTTTAGTGAATAAGAAATGTAATTTTTATGTTGATCTAATATCCACTAAGCTTACTGAACTCTCTCATTAGTTCTAATAGTTTTACTACAGATAATCCTGGGTTTTCTATGTAGAAAATCATATCATCTAAGAATAAGAACAATTTTATTTCTTTGCAATTGATAAACATTCTATTTATTTATCTGATCTTAATCCATTGACTAGACTCTTAATACAATTTTAAAGCAGAGAGGGGGGCATTTTTTGTCTCATTTCTTATTTTAAAAGTAGTGAGTCTAACATTTTACCATTATATACTTACTACAAAGGCTTTTTATTAATATCTTTCATGAAATTAACAAAAATCTTTTCTACTCATTTCACTGAGGATTTTATCATGAATGAGTACTAACTTTTATCAAATGCTTCTCTGTTTTTGTTGAGATAATCATATGGTTTTAATTCCTAATTTTGTTAAGATAAATTTTATTGATAACTTTGTTATTAATAATTGTCATAGTGCATTTTCTAATGGATTGCTGGAATTAATTTTTTAATACTTTGGGTCAATTTTCTTCTTAATTTTCCATGTAGTTAAGGAAAAAATTGCCTTTTCTAATTGGTGGGTGCAAGCCTGTGTGTGTGTGTGTGTCTACAATCTCAATTGTGTCTTCAATTATGTTGTTGAAATCTTCTATATTTTAAACAAATTTTGTCTCCGTCTATCAATTACTGAGAGTATTGCACTTAGATCTCCCCAGCAACTGAGGATTTGTCTGTTTTTCATTGCTATGTAAATTGTATCTCTGAATATTTTATTATTAGACCTAAACAAGTTAGAAACATCATATCATTCTAGTGAAGTGAGCCTTGTGTCATTATGTTGTGATTCTTTCGAGCTCTGATGATACTTTTTACCCTACACCTACTTTGCCTAGTATTAATCTAGCAGCAAAACCTCCCTTTCGGTTTTGTTACCCAATTTATCGTTTTGCATCTTTTTCCTTTCAACCTTCCTGAGTCTCCGTGTTTTAGATGTTTCCCTCATAAGCACATCAGAGGTGAGATCCTAGTAATCCAAGGACAGCCTGTCTTATTAACCAGCAAGTTCAGACCATGTAGATTCATTGTAATTTTCATTAAATTTGAGTTCTACTAGATTATTTTGTGTTAGTTTCCCTGAAATTTCCTGTCCCTTTCCTACTATTTTCTCATGATTTAGATTGAGTTATTCTATTCTGTTTTTCTTCCTTTTGTCTTATTTGCTTTGAAATTATACACTTTCTTTAACTATGACATTTAACATATTCATTTTTAATGTATGTTTTCAGTAATTCTGTGCTCCTCCTAGCCACTCTGTTCACCCTTCTCCCTTTTCATATGTTATGGATTTTCAGTATTTTTCTAACCACAAATGAATCATTAATATCATTTTGAGACTGATTTACACAATCATTATTTGCTTACATTTGACCTCACGTTTTCTAATTACTCAGTTCATCAGTCTCTCCCACTCTATATGCTTCAATTTGTTCTTCTAAGTTCAATCTAATTTTTCAGAGACCATATCCTCTGGGAGTTCGTTTAATGATTGCCTATGGGTGGTAAATGCACTGATTTTGTTTTTGCTTGCCATAAAATGTATTGTGTATTTTCAAAGAGCTGGAAGAGAGGATTGTAAATGTTTACAAGACAGAAAAATGATTAATGTTTGAGGTGGATGATATACTAATCCTGCTTTGATCATTACACGTCGTACACACATATCAAAATATGAATCTATCCCATTAATATGTGTAGCTATTATGTGTCAACTAAACATAAAAGAAAAAAACTATTATACCATTTTTCTTGAGTGGTAAGCTGATTGATATTTTCTCTGAGCACTTTTCCTGTTTCTCTGAGCACAGTGTTATAGCTCCCACGTTTACAGAATTCTGCTGTCAGTCTAATTGTTACTCCTTTGAAATAATCCATCTTTTCTCTCTGGCTGCTTTTTTGATCTTTTCTCTTGTCTTTTATGTTATGCATTTACACCTTCGTGTGTCTACATGTTGATTCATTATTATTTATCTGCTTCCTAATTCTGGAGGGTCCAATTATTTATCAGTTCTGCAACATGGTCAGTCAATATCATTTTGAAAACTAATTCTCTCCTGTTCTCTTTATCTTTCCACCTAGTATTCCAATAAATGATTTTCCTACCTCCTTTTGACTGTAGATAGAATTTTTAGTCTACCCTTTCATTGAAGCATCATTCTCCTTTGATACTGGCTTATTGACGAGGTCTCAGTTTCGACTCCTCAGGTAGCCATTTGAGGAGACATTGCTTACTTTTTAACAGCATGTCTGAGTGCTTTGTAGTTGAAAGGCACACATATAATATTTAGACTACACTTTAAATATTATAGAAGTGTAGTTCGTTTAATTATAATTTTAAATGCCTCAGGCTTTTCCATTGTCCTGATCACAACATAAAAGAACATAATTTTCTGTAATCCTAGCACTCAGGGATGCCAAGGTGGCTAGATTACCTGAGCTCACAGATTCAAGACGAGCCTGAGCAAGAGTGAGACCACTAGCTCTAAAAAATAGCCAGGTGTTGTGGCAGGCACCTGTAGTCCCAGCTACTTGGGAGGCTAAGGCAAGAGAATCACTTGAGCCCAAGAGTTTGAGGTTGCTGTGAGCAATAATGCCACAGCACTCTACCCAGGGCAACGCAGTGAGACTCTGTCTCAAAAAAACAAACAAATAAACAAAAAATAACATAATTTTCATTATTTTGGTGTACTTTTTAGGAATTAAGGAAACTTACTCTTCCCTACTTTCAGCTAAGGATTCATTTCCCAATTCCTCCTGTAAACCAAAGGAGGAAAAAATCCAAAAATAAAATGCAAAAATCCAAAACAAATTACCAACCAAAGGGTGAGGTGTGGATCTTGTGGGAATTACACTCTGCTCTTTATCTTACCCAGTAGCTGAAGTTCTTCAAAAGTTTTAAATGGCATTAATTGTGTCAAGTAATTTCACTAACACTTTCTGAGCATACAAATT
>CAUYQV010142213.1:0-10556 GCA_963574575.1 Galagoides demidoff
TTGTGGCGGGCGCCTGTGGTCCCAGCTACTTGGGAGGCAGAGGCAGGAGACTCGCTTGAGCCCAGGAGTTGGAGGTTGCTATGGGCTGTGATGCCATGGCACTCTGCCCAGGGGGATAGCTTGAGGCTCCGTCTCAAAAAAAAAAAAAAAAAAAGAATTTTGAAAAAACTATTGTGAAAGATAAAGATAAGTTTTTGAACATACGGGAGCTAAAATTAGACAAACCTTTAAAGGATTCCTATTGTTTTCATTTAATCTCTTTAACCTCAGCTGCAGAAGAGTAAATTTTTCTTCAAGTAATGTGTCTCTCCTATTTAGATTTATGCTTTCTCAGCTTTGTTAACATGTACTTCAAAAAATATTATCTAAAATGTCTTGAACATTAACACATGTGAAATGTGGTCAGTTCTACAGCAAATCGTCATGTCTTAAGGACTTTGTCCCAGTGTGGTGCCGGAGTGTTCGAATATTTTAACACAAAATCCAAGCATAGTTGGAAAAAACAGGTAGGATTTTTAAAAACATGTCTAATTTTATGTGTACGTGTGGAAATACCATTTTCTTACAAGTCTAAGTGATAATTTCTGTGTGTTCTCAGATGGACAGGGAAACTATAAAGAGACAAAAGCCACCAAAGCTGTGAGCCCCTGCCCTCTGCTACCACAATTGTGGCATCTAGCAGGAACATAGCAAATATGTATTAATTGAGTCATTCTCCTAGCTAATCTTAAAAGTTTGATTTCTGCCTTATAAGGTGTCATTACGTTTTTTATTTTTTTTATTTTTTTTATTTTTTGAGATGGAGCCTCAAGCTGTCCCCCTGGGTAGAGTGCCATGGCATCACAGCCCATAGCAACCTCCAACTCCTGGGCTCAAGTGAGTCTCCTGCCTCCACCTCCCAAGTAGCTGGAACCACAGGCGCCCGCCACAACACCAGGCCATTTTTTGGTTGCAGCCATCATTGTTGTTTGGCGGGCCTGGGCTGGGGATTCGAACCCGCCACCTTAGGTGTACGTGGCTGGCGCCTTAGCCGATTGAGCCACAGGCACCGAGCCATTAATTTTTTTAAATGAAGTATTATACATGCGTTGTTGGGATCAATTTTTTATAATAAAATATACATAAAACTAACCATTTTAAGTGTATATTTCAGTGTAATAGCATTAAACATTCACAGTGTCATACGACCATCACCACTGTCTAATTCTAAATATTTTCATCATCCCAAATAGAAACTCTGTTTCTGTTGTACAATAACTCTCCGTGTCACTCCTCCCGGCCCCTGATAACATCTGTTCTACTTTTTATCCAAATCTGACTACTCTCCATACTTCATATAAATAGAATCATATAGCATTTGTCTTTTTATGACTGCCCTATGTAACTTGGCATAAGGTGTTCAAAGTTCATCTGTGTTGTAGCATGTGTCAGAATTTCCTTCCTTTTTAAAGCCAAATAGGCCATTGATTGTATCGATGTTCCACACTGAGATTTTTTTCATTCATCCATTGGTCAATGAGGGACATCTGGGTTATTTCTACCTTTTGGGTGTTGTGATAATCCTGTTGTGGACTTGGGTGCACAAGCATCTGTTTGAGGCCCCAGTTTCAATTATTTTGAGTATATCCCAGAAGTTGGATTGATTGCTGATCATTCATTCTGTATTTAGTTTTTTGAGGACCCACCGTACCATCTTCCACAGTGGTACCATTTTACCTTCCCACCAGCCTGAGGGTTCCAGTTTCTTCACATGCTCAACAACATCCATTATTTTGTGGGGTTTTTTTTTTAATAATAGCCATCCTAATATTTGTGCTGTTATACATCATTGTAGTTTTCATTTCAGTTCCCTGATGACGAATAATGATGAGCATCTGTTCACGTGCTTATTGGCCAGTCGTATATCTTCTCTGGGGAAATGTCTATTCAAGTCCTTTGTAGGATTAATTTTTGTGCCTGGAATCTACTCATGCCAAAGTTACATATCGGATGCTTTGTAAATTCACATGATGTGATAATGGTATTATTAAAAAGTCTATTTAAAATCTTTTTGGAAAAGTACCCTGTAGCAAGAAGGAGGAAAGAAATCAAAGAGCTCCCAAATCCCCAAAGGATAGAGTATAAACTTTGTTTTGTGTTAAGTAACTTTTCTGGATATAATACTAAAAGAGAAACAATTGCTTTTTTATAAATAGATAGAAGACCAGATGACCAGGTTGCGTTCTCCCAGTTGTCATTCTGTCTCTGTTAAATGGCAGCAACTTAGTGCAGATGCACTGGAGCCGCTGCAGGCCCCAGCCCAGGTGCCATCCTTGTTCCACGGCGACCGGCTCCTTGTCTATGGGTTTATTCCTCACTGTATGCAGGTAGGAAGGCACATAGTCTGTTACCATGTTGGAAGATCAGTAGATCAATCTATTTTGCTAATGACATTATTTTCCCTTTTCTCTTCCTTCTCCTTCTTACTGGTAGGTGTTATGAGAACATAGGTGGTGGTTAGCCAAGGCCAAGCAGGGTGGGGGGCAGCTTCTAACTTCCATGAAAATGGGAGAGGAAATCACTGAAATAATTGTGATTAAACTAAACAAGCCATTGTGGAGTAGAAAAGCTAATGAGGGATTAATTTTTCCCCCTGTTTCAGGCAACTCTGTGTGCACTAATTCAAGAGAAAGAATTTCATACAATGGTGTCAACTACTGAGCTTCAGAAGACAACGGGAACTGTAAGACTCAAAACTTAAACGAGGGACCATTGTTTGAAAGTTATGGTTTTAAATTTCTGTATATACTGTCCATGCACTCCCTTAGTTGTTGTTTTCTTGGGTTGACATTTCAACACACAATATAGATGTGGGAATCTGTACAAATGGGGACACTTTCCTTTAGTCTCTTATGTGGCAGTTTCTTACTTGAGGACTTGAGGGTCTGAGTGGACATCGGTGGGTATGAATGACTGCAATTTAATATGGCTTTCATGCGTGAAAAACTTTCATGGAGATTCTCAAAGATCTTCACGACTCAGTAAAACTTAAGTGCCACTGGTCTACCTAACATTTAAAAATATTAATCATTAGCTGGGTGTGGTGACACATGTCTGTAGTCCCAGGTGCTTACGAGCCTGCAGCAGGAGTGTAGCTTGAACCCAGGAATTTGAGGCCATCCTGAGCAACATAACAAGATCTTGTCTGTAAGGGAAAAAAGGTATTAATTACAATACTACTAGACTAAGAGTAAACCATATCTATATTAAGGATGTGTTTTATGACATTTCTAGATTAAAAGCAAATGAATTATGAAAGAGGAAACTCCTGTTTCTTCTAGACTCACAATGTTTCTGATTCAGATGTGGGTGGTTTCCTCCACACTGACCAATTCTCCAACACCAGTTGTGTGTTCTACAATTTTTTTTTGTCAAGAGGTAGGGTCTCCCTCTATACCCAGGCTAGAGTACAGTGGTGTGATCATGGCTTACTATAATCTCAAACTTCTGGGCTCAAATAATCTTCCCATCTCAGCCTCCCAAGTAACTGGGACCAAGTGGGACAACAGATGCACACCACTACACCCACCTAATTTTTCTATTTTTTGTAGGGATGGAATCTCACATATTGCCCAAGCTGGTCTCAACTTCCTAGGCTTAAGCCATCCTCTTGCCTCTGCCTCCCAAAATGCTAGGATTACAGGAGTGAGCCAATGCACTCAGCCTGTCCTATAATTTAGTTCAATTCTGACACTAGCTGCCTAGAGTTGGCGTAGAACCCTCATGGTAAGGACTCAGCCCTGTAAGACTGCCTGCCACTTGAGACAGTCTCAAGTTGTGGGTCTCCAAGTTACTCACACTTCTCTCTGACTTGGCTTAAGGTTCCCATGACCCTACAGAGGTTCAGTATTTTGTTATAAAAGCTCAGAGAACTCAGGACAATAGTTTCCTCTCTATTGCTGATATATTACGAAGGACTTTATAAAGGGTACAAATGAATGTCCAGATGAAGAGGCACATAGGTGAGGTCTGAAAGAGGCCCAAGCACAGGAGATTCTGTTCTGTGTGGAGCTGGCATACACCACCCACCTGGCATGTGGATGCCAACCAGAAGCTCCCTGAATTCCTTCAGTTGGAGTTTTTAATGTGGGCTTCATTAGAAAGGCCTACTTAATTAAATTTTTGGCCTTAGGTGATTAACTCTCCCTTCCCTGAAGCTTGGGGGTGGGTGGAGAGTTCCAGCCCTCTCATCACATGGTTGGTTCCTCCACAACCAGCCCACACCCTGGGGACTTTCCCGAAGTCACTTCTTGACGTAAACTCAGGTGTGCTTGATAGGGGCTTATTACAAATAACACATAGGTATATTTCTTATTATATCTGTAGGAAAGTTCAAACTTCCCTTCTGAATATTCATTATTTGAATCTATAAAATAAACTGACAATAGACAGATTAACAGGAGAAAAACATGCAAATGTATTTATCTGCACAGGAGTCACGTGAGACTAAAAGTAGGGCCAGATGACTGAAGAGACAGGACTCTGGCACCCATGGGGACAGGGAAGTGGTTTATGGGAAGGTGTGGGAAGGACAACAGGGTGAGCAAAGGCTGTCTTGTTATGAAGATGAAGTCTGCCAGGCAGCAGCCCTCAGAAAGAACGGAAGGCGGCCTGTCATGACAGTGTCTCAGTCCCATCTTCAAAGTATCAGATTTTAGCCTCCTTTTCCTGTAAGTTTATCTTTCCTACATTTGGAAGAAGCAGATCATAAGTTCTCAGAGAGAGCCTGTTTACATCTCCTGCTTACTTCACTGATGTAGGTTTCCTGTCCTCCCTACAGAAGGACAGCCTTGCAGAGCTATTCCTGTGTCTGCAGCCCCACTGAATAGCCATCTTGAGATGTGCCAAGGAAATACATTTTGAGGCAGCATATTTTGGTTCCCCACATATCACAGATGTCACAAATATTTGCAGTATTTGCTTTTGAATCCACTATAATTTAACCTTGAAAACTCCTAATCTACATGCACCAGTTTGTTATTGAGAGTATTTGCATAACCAGATAAATCATTTCCCAGACATTGCTGGTTGTTTTTTTAAATAAAATGTAGCTTACTTTTGGAACTAAGTCAATATGATTGACTTACTACTTGCCAGTGACTTATGTGTACAACTTAAAGGAAGCAGTATATTGCCTTAAAAATCAGATCTGGAGGAAAGAAAGTAAAAGATTTTACCAGAGAAGAGGTCATATTCCATTAAATCATAATCTTATTTTTTATTTTTTTATTTTTTGTGAGATAGAGCCTCAAGCTGTCACCCTGGGTAGAGTGCTATGGCGTCACAGCTCACAGCAACCTCCAACTCCTGGGTTCAAGTGAGTCTCCTGCCTCCACCTCCCAAGTAGCTGGGACTACAGGTGCCTGCCACAATGCCCAGCTATTTTTTGGTGCAGCCATCATTGTTGTTTGGCGGGCCTGGGCTGGATTTGAACACACCAGCTCAAGTGTATGTGGCTGGCACCTTAGCTGCTTGAGCCACAGACACCAAGCCTAAAATCATCTTTATAGTTGTTCTTCTATGAACCATGGCTTTGTCAATGACAAAATTGTAAGAGTTGGAATTATTGCACATCAGTCCCATTTCTTAGTCATTTGAGAGGAAATTGCTTGTGGTGTTCACGAGGTCCCACCATGCAGAGCGCAGACTTTATGCATGGGTGGCATCTAGCACCAAGCCAGCTCATCCTAGGGCAGAGGAGCAGTTTTGAATTTGCGAAGTAAATTGAATTAGCAAAGTGGTCTTTTATAGAAAAGGCAAAACTCTAGGGACAGAAAGCAGATGAGATGTTGCCAGGGCTGGGGGTAACTGCAAGGAGACATGAGGGGCCTTTTTGGGGTGATGGGAATTTTCTGTATCTGCACTTCACTGGTGGTCGCTCAGCTGTGTATGTTCATTAACACTTGCCAAACTTTTTTTTTTTTTTTTTTGAGACAGAGTCTCACTCTGTCGCCCTGGGTAGAGTGCCATGGCATCACAGCTCACAGCAACCTCAAACACTTGGGCTAAGCGATTCTCTTGCCTCAGCCTCCCAGCTAGCTAGGACTGCAAGCGCCCACCACAATGCCCGGCTATTTTTTGTTACAGTTGTCATTGTTGTTTAGCTAGTCCAGGCTGGGTTAGAACCTGTCAGCCTGGGCATATGTGGCTAATGCTGTAACCACTGTACTATGGGCACCAAGCCAAACTGTATACATTTCAAATGAATTTTTTTTTTTACCAAAACATTCAGTTGGAAAAAATTAAAATAAAAATATTTTTAGTCAGGCACGGTGACACTCATGCCTATAATCCTAGCAGTCTGGGAGGCCAAGGGAGGTGGATTGCTTGAGATCAGAAGTTTGAAACCAGCCTGAGCAAGAGCAAGACCCTGTCTATAGAACTAGCTAGGAGTTGTGCCAGGCACCTGTAGTCCCAGCTACTTGGGAGTCTGAGGCAAGAGAATCCCTTAAGCCCAAGAGTTGGCAGTTGCTGTGAGCTGTGACACCATGGCATGCTACCCAGGGTGACAAAGTGAGACTCTGTCTCAAACAAACAAACAAAAAAACCAGCATAGTTGGTACCAGCAAAAGGATGACTTTTACTGCATGTAGTTATACCTCAGTTTTTAAAATGATGTGCTATGCAAGTCTTTATTTAGGAACTACTTGAATCTTTTTTTTCTTTGTTGCTTAAACACAGATGATTCACAAGTTAACAGCACGTGCTCTAATCAGAGATTATGAAGATGGGATTCTTCATGAAGATGAAACCAGTCATGAGGTTTGTTCTTTCTAAAGTAAAAACTGTTACGCATTATTCTGGATCACTCTTAAATTGATTTATCTCTTGACATGTAAAGTGAGGCTGGCTAGATGAATGTCTAGCCATCACTGGTATCTATGACATCTGTGCCCAGGGCTTGGGATGCCCAATACATGTTTGTTGAATTAATTAATAAAAGAAGGGATGTCAGGGTTTCCTGAGAATTCTGTGATACTTTACCCATCAGAAAGAGGCCCATCATCTCAGATCATATGTTGTAGCCATCTTACTGCTGTGAAGCCTGGGTAACAGGTGGTGAGTGACCTGCCCACAGATACACAGCAGAGCCAAAGCCCGTCTGACTTCCTCCTAGGGAAGGCCCTGGCAGAGGATCCTGCTCAGCCAGCCCACCAGAATCATCCAGGTGGCCTCTCAGGGACTGTGGTCTTAACTGAGGTTGGGAATGTTAGTCCTCAGTGCCATCCCTGGAAGGTGTCACTGTGCAGTAAAGAGCCCGGATACTCGCACAGACAGACACATTTGGTGATAAATAGCCTGGTGCTTTCATTTTCTCCTTGAGTGCCATGGGAATAGCAGCCTTTGTCTTCTGTTTTGCTTGAGGTCCATTATACTGCACAGGTCACTAACTCTCCAATTCCTCAGCTTTAAAATGGGAGCCATAGACTATAAAAGAATGAGGAAGCTCACTGCACATGAGAGTTCTTTCTGAACTACAGAGATATATAATGAAGAATTCCTTTTTTGTGTGTGAGACAGAGTTTCACTATGTTGCCTGTGGTAAAGTACCATGGCGTCATAGCTCACAGCAACCTCAAACTCTTGGGGTCAAGCAGTTCTCTTGCCTCAGCCTCCCTAGTAGCTGGGACAATAGACACCTACCACAACACCCAGCTATTTTTGTTTGTTTGTGTAGCAGGCCCAGGCTGGGTTCGAACCCATCAGCCCCGGTGCATGTGGCCAGCGTCCTAACCACTGACCTACAGCGTTACCTTTTTTTTTTTTTTTAATGACTTAGATATGTAATTTGATCCAATTTTGCAGGAAACATTTAGTTCGGTTTAAGACCCTTAACTCAATATTTAGTTTGAAAATCTAATTCTAAAATGACTTAGTATCATAGAAAAACAGTTTTTTAGATGATTGAATACCCTTTTAATTTGTCCTACATAGGTAAATAGAAGTAAAACAGGATGTGATTTAATTTGTTTTATTCCATTTTAGATGAAGAAACAAATCTTGAAATCTGTGATTATTAAACTCAGTAAAGAAAACTCTCTCATAACACAATTCACAAGCTTTGTGGCAGTTGAGAAAAGGGTATGTATTGTTTTAATTCATAATTTAATTTAATTCATTAAATTATTTCATTTACTTTTCCACATTAAGAAAGTCACTCTTGTTCAGATGGTTAATGACGACCCCCATGCCCTGGACCATGACATGGGACACAGAGAGACCAGCAGGCCCCATGGGTCAGTGCCTCCCATTTTCTTTTTTTTTTTCAGTTTTTGGCGGAGCCAGCTTTGAACCCACTACCTCTAGCATATGGGGCCAGTGCATACGCCTTGAGCCACAGGCAACACCCAGTGCCTCCCATTTTCAGAAGGCTTGGTGTTGGGACTTAGGATGATGTTTCTGAATTAATTGTATGTGTTATCATTTTATTTTAGTTTACTTTAGTTCCTTTTTTTTTGAGACAGAGTCTCATTTTTTGGCTCCAGGCTACAGGGTGGCAATGTCACAACTCAAAGCAACCTCAAACTCCAAACTCCTGAGCTCAAGCAATCCTCTTGCCTTAGGCTACTGAGTAGCTGGGACTACAGGTGCCTGCCAGGACACCCAGTTAGTTTTTCTATTTTCAGTAGAGACCAGATCTCGCTCTTGCTCAGGCTGGTCTCAAACTCTTAGGAGTTTGAGCAATTCATCCACTTGAGCCTCCCAAAGTGCTGTGATTATAGGCATAAGCAACCTCACCCAGCCTGTGTTGTAATTATTAATTTGTACGTGTATATTTTAAAGATATACTACAATTTTGATAAGTTTGTGGCACTTCTCATCCTGTATTTATCTCATCCTTAAAAAGGAAAATAAGAAAGGCCTGAATTTCCCTTACTCTCTAAGAAGCCCTTTCTGCTTCATACATTTAAGGAAAAAATACAGGACTGAGCATGAAGGAGCATTCCTTAAATAGGAAGCCACTCAACCAAGACGCTTCCCAGGACACAGGATTCAGTCTTATAGGCAGACATACCCAAACCAACATCAACAGGCTTTTTTTTTTAATTTCTTATAGCATAACTGTGTACATTAATGCAATCATAGGGTATAGTGTGCTGTTTTCATATACCTTTTAAAATACTCTCATCAAACTAGTTAACATAACCTTCATGTCATTTTCTTAGTTATTGAGTTAAAATGTTCATACTCTGCTTTTAGAAAGATTCACTTGTACCCTTGTAAGACAAACCATAGAGGTGACCCCACCAATCACCCTCCCTCCCCCCATAGACCCCCCTCACTTCCCCTCTCCCACCCGCTTCCCACATTCTAAGGCTATAATTAGGTTATGACATTCCTATAAAAGCTATAAATTAGTTTCAAAGTAGGGCTGTGGGCTCGGTGCCTAAGGCTCAATCGGCTAAGGCGCCAGCCACATACACCTAAGGTGGCAGGTTTGAATCCCCAGCCCGGGCCCACCAAACAACAATGATGGCTGCAACCAAAAAATGGCCGGGCGTTGTGGTGGGCGCCTGTAGTTCCAGCTACTTGGGAGGCGGAGGCAGGAGACTGGCTTGAGCCCAGGAGTTGGAAGTTACTATGAGCTGTGATGCCATGGCACTCTACCCAGGGCGATAGCTTGAGGCTCCGTCTCAAAAAAAAAGTAGGGCTGTGTACAATGGCTACTTTTTCTTCCATTCTTGAGATACTTTGCTAAGAAGAACATTTTCTAATTCCATCCATATAAACATGAAGGAGGTAAAGTCTCTATCAACAGGCTTTAGAATGTAGAATAATCAATTAAATGATGTCTGTTTTGATTTAACCCAATTGTGATTCAATACAGGATGATAATGAGTCACCTTTTCCTAATGTGCCAAATGTGTCTGAACTTATTGCCAAAGAAGATGTGGACCTTCTGCCATACATGAGTTGGCAAGGGGAGCACCAAGATGCTGGCGTGACACAGGTAAATGCTCACCACCAAATAAATCCATAACATGATTTCATCTTTTCATGATGATGAAGGGAACCCTTTGCTAAAATAACTTTCTTATTACCATACACGTGGAAATTGATTGTCTCCCTGATGATGGAGAATATTCACACATTTATAAAGGTGTGGTTGCATTACTGAAACAGTCACACCTAAATGTAACTGTAAAGTACAAAAAGAGAACACGTATGGCTATGCTTCACTCATGGACAAATAAACTGTCATATTAGAAGCTACAGTAGTAATATGAGTATGAAATTAGAACTAATCCAAATTCACCACTAATATTTTTTTTTGAGACGGAGCCTCAAGCTATCCCCCTGGGTAGAGTACCATGGCATCACAGCTCATAGCAACCTCTAACTCTTGGGCTCAAGCCAGTCTCTTGCCTCAGCCTCCAAGTAGCTGGGACCACAGGCACCCGCCACAACGCCTGGCCATTTTTTGGTTGCAGCCATCATTGTTGTTTGGCGGGCCCGGGCTGGGGATTCGAACCCGCCACCTTAGGTGTACGTGGTTGGTGCCTTAGTGGATTGAG
>CAUYQV010142214.1:0-10303 GCA_963574575.1 Galagoides demidoff
ACAGCTCACAGCAACCTCCAACTCCTGGGCTCAAGCGAGTCTCCTGCCTCCGCCTCCCAAGTAGCTGGGACCACAGGCGCCCACCACAACGCCCGGCTATTTTTTGGTTGCAGCCATCATTGTTGTTTGGTGGGCCCGGGCTGGGGATTCGAACCCACCACCTTAGGTGTACGTGGCTGGTGCCTTAGCCGATTGAGCCACAGGCGCCGAGCCGTCTTATTCTTTATGTATCATAAGTAGAATTGTTTTCTTACTTTTATTTTTGGAATGCCTATTGCTAATGTATAGAAATACAATTGATCTTTGTGAATTGATTTTGTATCCTTCAGCGTTGAACTCATTTATTAGTTCTAATAGTTTTTAGTGGATCTTTTAAGATTTTCTTTATATAAGAGTATGCCTTGAGCATTTTTAACCCCTCCTGGCTGTTGTAGGAAGAGTCTTGGCCCCGGGAAAGCCCCTTCCTCACCCAGGCTTCACACATTTGATCATGGCTCTCCCCCAGGAGGATCCCTCGCTGGAGAGGCATTTTAAGGGCCATCGAGATGCAGTTACCTGTGTGGACTTCAGTCTCAACAAGAAACAGCTGGGTAAGAGGACATGTCCTGTCTAAGCACTAGGTTGTGAGCTGAGAGGGCCAAGTTTCTATTAGGGAGGTGTGGTGTGTTGGGGCGGAGAGTACATCAAGGACAGCACAACTTTGTCTAGATCTGCATCTTGCTTCTACCTGCCAGCTCCCTGGGTGCTGGGCTTTGTGAACCCGTTTTACATATGAAGAATTTGAGTTCAGAGAGATTAGCAGCCTTGCCAAGGTTCCACAGCCTTTGAGGGTGGGATTGGGTTATGGACTTTTTCTTGCATTACCCTATCCCTCTCTTGGGTCTGTTCTGTGGATTGAGCCCTAAACAGTGGCTCCTTTTCCTTGAGTTTTTATTGATTCTGTTGACCACAGTAATATGGCACTCCTTGTTTAAGAGGCCTACTAGTGAGAAGAATGTTGAACAGAACCAGGGACCCCATTTTCCCCACTACCCTTAAGCTGCATTTGAGTGACTCTCTTCCTTGGTTGCATAGGGGTTCATACACAGTGGTGTTTTGTTTTGCTTTGTTTTGAGACAGAGTTTCACTCTGTCAGCCTGGGTAGAGTGCCATGACATCATCATAGCTTACAGCAACCTCAAACCCTTGGGCTCAAGAGAGCCTCCTGCCTCAGCCTCCCAAGTAGCTGAGACTACAGGCACCTGCCGTAATACCCAATTAGTTTTTCTATTTTTTGTTTTTATTTTATTTATTTATTTATTTTTTTTTTTTGAGACGGAGCCTCAAGCTATCCCCCTGGGTAGAGTGCTGTGGCATCACAGCTCACAGCAACCTCCAACTCCTGGGTTCAAGCAAGTCTCCTGCCTCAGCCTCCCAAGTAGCTGGGACCACAGGCGCCGGCTACAATGCCCGGCTGCAGCCGTCATTGTTGTTTGGTAGGCCTGGCTGGATTCAAACCCACCACCTTAGGTGTATGTGGCTGGCGCCTTAGCCACTTGAGCCACAGGTGCCGAGCCAGTTTTTCTATTTTTTGTAGGGACATGGTCTCACTCTTGCTCAGGCTGGTCTCGAACTCCTGAGCTTAAGCAATCCATCCACTTTAGCCTCCCAAAGTGCTAGGATTATAGGTGTGAGCTACTGTGCCTGGCTAATTTTTCTATTTTTAATAGAGACAGGGTCTCATTCTTATTCAGGCTTGTCTTGGACTTGTAAACTCAAGAGATCCTCCTGCCTCAGCTTCCTCTTTGGAGTACTAGGATTACAGGTGTGAGCCCTTGCACCTGGCCTTTTACACAACTTTTATGAATGCACTTTCTTGTTCTCAAGGACAAGGCTCACCTCTTCATCTTATCATCAAGGCTTCTGCCAGAGGCTGCTGCCCTCATGGTGTGCTGTAGGCTAAGAGGGAACTGTAGTCATTTTTGGTCTGTTTTGGGGACTTCCTCTAGGCCTCTTATTGTGTTGGCCTCTCTGAATAGGTTGGGGTAGCACTCCTGTATTGGGAGGACTTGCTCTCTTGTGCCCTTAGGGTGTGTCTCTAGGGACACCTAGGGCCCTGTGTTAAGTTTTTCCAGAGCTCTCATTTGTAGCCCCGCGTTGGTACATGATGGGCCTTTGTCAGTCTTATTCTCATGTGGGCATACTACTTGGAGAATTGCTGGGCCCTCTAAATTGGTAGTGGGCAGTCACTGGAGGTATGGCCTGCCCTGTGGGGAGCCTTCTCACTGCCCTGCTTGTGGATGCTGGGGAAGGTGGAACTCTCCCTGCCTCCTCAGAGTCCTGGCGCAACTTGAGGCCTACTGGAGTTGAGGTTCATAGCATCACCTACTCTCCTCAGCCAGTGGCTCCATGGACTCGTGCCTCATGGTCTGGCACATGAAGCCCCAGTCACGTGCCTACCGCTTCACGGGCCACAAGGACGCCGTCACCTGTGTGAACTTCTCCCCTTCGGGACACCTTCTTGCCTCAGGCTCCCGAGACAAGACTGTCCGCATCTGGGTACCCAATGTGTGAGTTGTAGACTTTGAGGGGCTTGTCAGAGTCTGGGACCCTATGCCAGAGTTGTCCTACTCCTACCTTGGCTTGGGAATAGTCACAATGGGAAGTCTACCCCTTTTCTGAGGAGGTACCATGAGAGGCTGGATCTTCATTTGAAGGCCTCTTCCAATGAAGATCCAGCCTCAGTTCTGGGCTGACCCTAGCCATCCTTGAAGAAATGCTACCTGATCCTGCCCGCATGTGGATGGGGGCAGGGGTGGTGGTCTGTTCCTGTAGGAGAGGTTTTGGCCTTCCCTTTTGGGGACTGGGGTACTTAGGTCTGACTGACTTTGGGAAGGGTATCTGTGGGGGAAGGAGAGCTTTGATATAGTTGTATACCCTCATGTCACAGGTTTCCTGACTTTTGATACCTATCCTTGTAGCAAAGGTGAGTCAACTGTGTTTCGTGCACACACAGCCACAGTGAGGAGTGTTCACTTCTGCAGTGATGGCCAATCCCTTGTGACAGCCTCTGATGACAAGACAATCAAGGTGTGGTCAACTCACCGCCAGAAATTTCTGTTCTCCCTGAGCCAGCATATCAACTGGGTCCGCTGTGCCAAGTGAGCATTGCCCTGTCTGGAGACCTTTAGAGGGATCGAGGGTTGAAAGATGGCTTCGAGGGGCTGCTGAGTGCTAGCTTGTGACCTTGGACAAGTTACTTACCTCTCTTTAATCTTTCTGACCTGTTTCCTTATCTATAAAATGGGAACAATGAAAGTTCCTACCTTGTAAGTTTTTTGTTTTTTTTTAAGAGACAGAGTCTCATTTTGTCACCCTCAGTAGAGTACTGTGGCATCACAGCTCACAGCAACCTCTAGCTCCTGGGCTTGGGCGATTCTCTTGCCTCAGCCTTCCAAGTAGATGGGACCACAGGCACCCATCACAATGCCAGGCTATTTTTTTGTTGCGGCTTGGCCAAGGCCAATTGAACCCACCACCCTTGGTATATGGGGCTGGCCCCTTACTCAGTGAGCCACAGGAGCCAGCCAGCCTTGTAAGTTGTTGAGAAGTTCACTGAACTGATGCATGACACATAAGTTAGTCTACTGTCATCCCTGATGACCCTCTGACTATGATGACATAGCATAAGCCAAGTCAATAGGGATCACTTAGGAGCAATAGTAACTGCTAAAGATATGTCAATTTCTTCCTGATCCTCATGAGAGTTCTGCAAGCTAGGGGGTACCATATACATTTTGCAGATGTGGAAACAGAGGCTCAGGGCAGTACAGTATCTTGCCCCAGAGCACATGGTAGGTAAGTGGAGACCTGGAGTTTGTACTTGATTCTGACAATAAGGCTTGCCTATTTCTGTGGGGTGTTCTTTTCAGAGATTGATTTTGTGCCTGAGCTGGTGCTGGGGAGGGGGATCTAGGTCTTTGAGGGGGTTTGGCCTAGAGGCTTTCCCTCCCTTTGACTCAGTGCTGTGTGGATGAGGGGCTAGGTGACCCAACAGACCTTTCAAGGTCTAAGAATACAGATACAGATATGGCTACTTCTAGTTTTTTTTGTTCCTTTCAGCAGAGCTTTCTCAGGTGTCAGATATCTTTGCTTCAGAGGAAGGGGTTGGGTGTGACCAGAGGATACCAGGGAGTCAGAGGTTGAGGACCATTGAGCTGTGTTCTTCTGGGGACCCCCTGCAGGTTAATCATTCTCCAGGGTACCCTCTTTCCTTTGTCCTCAGAAGCCTCTAATTGTTCTTTGAGGTCTTATGACCAGAGTCCTGAGAATAGGAGGGGCCAGGTTGGCAAACTGAGGATCTTAAGCCCACACTGGGCCTTTGGTGGTGCAACTCTGGGACATTCCTGCCTTTTTTTTTTTTTTTGAGACAGAGCCTCAAGCTATTCCCCTGGGTAGAATGCTGTGGCATCACTACTCACAGCAACCTCCAACTCCTGGGCTCAAGCGAGTCTCCTGCCTCTGCCTCCCAAGTAGCTGGAACCACAGGCGCCCACCACAACGCCCAGAGAAAAAAAAATAGTGCCTACCTCACAGTAAGCACAGAGCGGCAAAAGCACACAAAGCCCTCAGCACTACACAGCACCACGCAGCCAGTGCTGAATGCTAGTATCAGCGCCCATCACAACGCCCAGCTATTTTTTTTTTTTTTTTTTTTTTGGTTGTAGCCGTTATTGTTGTTTGGCGGGCCCGGGCTGGATTCGAACTCGCCACCTTAGGTGTATGTGGCTAGTACCTTAGCCACTTGAGCCACAGGCACTGAGCCGACATTCCTGCCTTTTTTTGGCAGATTGTGTTTTGCTAACTCATACTTGAGTCAAATGTAGACTCAGAGTACCTGGGTATAGGATAATGACACTGATGATGGGCCTGTGGCCACCATCATGCCAATGATACTAGCATTCAGCACTGGCTGCGTGGTGCTGTGTGTAGTGCTGAGGGCTTTGTGTGCTTTTGCTGCTCTGTGCTTACTGTGAGGTAGGCACTATTTTTTTTTCTCTTTTTTTTTTTTTTTTTTTTTTTTTAGACAGAGTCTTACTGTGTTGCCCTTGGTAGAGTGCTGTGCTATCATAGCTCACAGCAACCTCAAACTACTAGGCTCAAGTGATTCTCTTGCCTCTGCCTCCCAAGTAGCTGGGATGACAGGCACCTGCCACAACACCCGGCTAATTTTTGTTGTTGTTGTTGTAGTTGTCATTGTTGTTTAGTAGGCCCGGGTAGGTTCAAATCTGCTAGCCCCAGGGTGTGTGGTTGGCGCCCTAACCAATGGGTGCTGAGCCTATTCTTTTTTTATTTCTTTATTTAAATTCGTTTTTCCTCTAGAACAGCCAGAAAGAACTATTCCTTTTTCTTTTTGTCAATTAATTGCTTGGATGGAGGGGAGAATTGTTTGTATGTGAAATTGAGTAAGAAAGCAAAAGCAAAAAACAAGAAAGAGCAACTTGAAAGATTAGTTTCACAAATTCAAGAAGAATAAAATAGGTGGGGTATGGTGGCTTGTGGCCACCAGAGACTGGAGACTAAGATTGCAGGATCTAGTCTGGGCAACCTGATCTGAGGAGGAAAAAAAAAGGAAACAATTTCATAACATTTACATTTTATTTTATTTTATTACTTTTTTTTTTTGGAGACAGAGCCTCAAGCTATCCCCCTGGGTAGAGTGCCATGGCATCACAGCTCATAGCAACCTCCAACTCCTGGGCTCAAGCAAGTCTCCTGTCTCAGCCTCCCAAGTAGCTGGGACTACAGGCGCCCGCCACAGTGCCTGGCCATTTTTTGGTTGCAGCCGTCATTGTTGTTTGGCGGGCCTGGGCTGGGGATTCGAACCCACCACCTTAGGTGTATGTGGCTGGCGCCTTAGCCGCTTGAGCCACAGGCGCCGAGCCTCAAGTTTCTATATATCTTTGAACTTTGACATATTATTGATGATTTTTATGATTTATTTAATGCCTAGTTTACAGTCGTCTGCTTTACTATGTGGTTTCAATGAGATACGTGTTGTAGTAAGATAGAAATGGAGCGTTAGGTGGGTCCTGGAATGGTTAACATCAATTAATGTAGTCTGAAATTTTGAAGTTTGTTTGCAGAGAAGCTGGGAAGAGTGTGTGTTTGGTTAATTAAGAAAGCTGGACTGAGTGGGGTACTCATCCCCAAGGGAGGTTAAGCAAAGAGACGTGCTCAGTCACATGAACAAAACTTTGAGTTTCCTGATTTGCTTGTAAGCTTTAAAAAAAGAAGGAACCTTTTGGGTGGCCATCTGTGGCTCAAAGGAGTAGGGCACCGACCCCTTATACCAGAGGTGGCCTGTTCCAACCTGGTCCTAGCCAAAAACTGCAAAAAAAAAAAAAAGGAACCTTTTATTTCAGATAGAGAACATTCCCATTCTACCCCCAATCCAGATTTCTTATTTATCAAAAATGTATCAAATTTATTCCTCAGTCCTGAGTATCATTCTGGTGAAACACTTATCTCGGCCACTTTTACTAGTCAATATAGTTGACCTCTGTGTTATTGTCAAGTTTGGTTTGAGTGTCCTGAATACCATAGTGCTCCTCATTTTCGCACTAAATCAGATTTGTGTTTGTTCTGATTATACTAATGGGAGGTTTTCTTCATCAGGGATGGATGAATGAGATTTACAACTATGATCCAGAAACTTACCATGCGACTTTGACACATTCAATCTTTGTTCGACTTGAAGGTGGAACCTTAAGACTTTCAAAGCCCAATAAAAATATATCCAGGAGAGCCAGCTATAATGAAACTAAACCAGAGGTCACCTACATCAGCCAGAAAATCTATGACCTCTCGGACAGCAAGGTGAGCCCAACTAATTTTGGAAGGAGAGCTTTAGATGAATGAAAAACATTTGGAATCCTGTTCACTTTACTACACTTTTTTCCCCTGAAAAGGTTTTTTGGTTTTGCTTTTGCCTCCTTTTTCTTTTTCCTCTTATTTATTTATTTGTTTATTTAAGGTTGACCAAAAATAAGCTGGATTGGTTTGGGTTCTTAACACATTGCTGACATGTCACAAGTTACCTGGTTACATGGATAGGTTCTTCATGAAATTGCTGGTCAATAATGTGTTAAGATTTTAGAGATGCTAAGTGATTCTATATTATAAACAGCTAAGAGATTAGAAGGGGAGAAAGAATAAAGTAGGCTGAATTGGGGACAACTGGGAATTGAGACGGGAGAAGTGAATCAGGGAATAGCTGCTGTGTCAGCACATTGTTGACTTGCAGTTTTACGCAGAAACTATCCATAAATTACCAGGTAACTTATGACCATCAGCAGCATGTTAAGTATCAGTATACTTTAAGATAGCGCCTCTTACGCTTTAATAGGCATACAGATCACCTGGAAATTGTTAACTGCAGATTCTGATTCAGCCCACTCTGTTGGTTCCTGAGAGCCAGCGTTTTCATGAGCTCCCAGGTGGTACTCACATTGCTAGTCATGGACCATACCTTGAAGAGAGGGGGCATCTTATACTCAGAATTTGATTTTTCAGGTTAATTCTGGCTGGGCTCATGCCGGTGATCCTAGCACTTTGGGAGGCAGGAGGATCATTTGAAGTCAGGAGTTCGAGACCAACCTTGGCAACATAGCAAGACAATCATGTCTACAAAAAAAAAAAAAAGTTAATTCTTTCAGTTAAAGAAGCACCTATGTGTGGTGGTCCTAGGGTATTAACTAATGGAGGCTCTACAAATGTGAACATATGGATATGTGAAATAACTACATTTCAGTAGAGTATTATATACGTCTGTTTCTGAGAGAAATGTAAATTGTTTAATCTTCAATGCTGTAGGTTCTCTGTTCTTCCTATAACCCATCTGAATGATCTTTAGATTTCCCCCAAATGACAAAAGTACTTAAAATAGTTTTTGTATAACGTTTTTCTTCATTTGAGGTTGATATTCAAGGTTAACCTGAGCTTGCCATCTAGGGTGATACTTTCTTTTTTTCAGCTCAAGTTTGGCCCGGAGTCATTAAACTCGGTTGACAGCCAAACTTAGCTGATGATAATCAGCTGAACATTATTACTGTGCTTCTGCTACCTGAAAATTATCGATATTTGTAACTCTTACAGAATTCTTAAACATCTACCTTCTGAAATGATTCTGAAAAATAACAAGTGATTTCCAAAATTCATTCTAGTTTCTATAGTCATAAACAGGTAGTAAAAATTTATTTCACATTCATCATTTTAGTCAAAAATTCTATAAAGTTTGCATTTGTGCTGTGTATAATAGTACTGCACAGTGTAGCCAGTCTTTAGTATGTAAATCATCATTTATCTTTCTCTGTAGATTTATCTTGTACCTAAAAGTTTGGCTCGAAAACGAATCTGGAATAAAAAGTACCCCATTTGTATTGAGCTTGGTCGACAAGATGACTTTATGTCTAAGGCTCAGACTGATAAGGAGACTTTGGAAGAGAAGCTACCAGCTGAGGGAAGCGAGGACCCTAAGAAGCCACCCCATCCTCAAGAGGGAACAAGATCTGGCCAGCGAGATCAGATACTCTATCTCTTTGGGAGAACTGGCCGAGAAAAAGAGGAATGGTTTAGGAGCTTTATTCTGGCGTCTAAGCTGAAGTCAGAAATCAAGAAGCCACCTGGTGTCTCTGGAAGTAAACCAGGTAATGACATTTGTGCTAAATGCTTATGCATTTTTAAAGGGCCTTTAAGGGGAATAGAGAGAGAGAATGCCAAGCAGGAAGGAAGGAAGCCCACCCTAGATTAATTACCATCTGCCTTCTACAATGTTCTCATGACTCATTTACCTTCGGGGTGATCACGGCAACCCTTTGTACCAAATCATTTAACCAGTGATGGATCCCCTTGCAGGTATATGTTTATTAGCTTCTGTGGGTTCCCTAGGATTATATTTTACTTTTATATAGTGAGATGACTCCGAGAGAAGCAGCAACAGATGAACCCCAGTGCTGGGAAGGCAGGTGAGTCAGAGAGGTACTTCAAGCCAGCACTCCTGACCTCCTAACCCTACACCATGTCCTTCAGGCCTGTTGACTCTTGGGGTCAGGTCCTGGTCATTTGGATTGATAACCTCCTTGCTCACCTCTGGCTGGGATGGTGCTGCAAGGGACACAAACCAGTAAAAAGCAGCAGCACCCCTGCCTGTCAGGCGCTATACTTGTGAGTCAGATGTTCTACTAAGCTAAGATGAGCATGGCACAACTGATAACGTAGAAGATCACAGAAGGATGAGATTGGTGTGGGTGTTATTAGGGAAAGTTTTCTTAGATGGGTCTGGAACAAAGACTAGAATGGAGCCACTGGGGGGCTTTCTCTAACAGGGCTTTTGTATTGATTGTGGAGTTGTGTGGGTCACATGAGTCTCAAATGTTGCTTCATAATGCTTAAGTTCTTTCCCTTGGAACATGATCTGGGCCCTTAACGTGGCACCTTTGCTGACTTTCCATAATATTAGTGTTCAGCACCAGCTTTCATCCCGTCCTAGCACTGAGATTCAGGGGGTCCTTTGGAAATAGCACTAAAAATCAAGATGAATAGGTTGATTACTGGGTACATTCATTTTCTAGGGCTGCTGGGACAAAATAGTACAAACTGGGTGTCTTAAAGCAACAGAAATTTATTCTCACGGTACAGGACGCTAGAAGCCTGAAATCAAGGTATTAGCAGGGCTATGTTCCCTCTGAGACTCTGCACAGAATCCTTTCTTGCCTCCTTTTAGCTTCTGGTAGTGGCTGTGGATCCTCGGCTTGCAGCTGCATCACTCTGTGCTCTGCCTCTGCTGTCACATGGCTTTGTCTCTCTGTCTCTTCTCATAAGGATACCAGTCCTACCGAGTTAAGAGCCCATCCTACTTCTAGTGTAACCTTGTATTAGCGAATTATACCTATAATGACCCTATTTCCATATCCTAGGGCACTACTAGGGTTAGTACTTCAACAAATCTTTTGGGGGACACAGTGTAAACCCTAACAGTGAATAAAGGAAAATTCAAATGGGTAAGAAGTCCTCAGCTTCAGCTGCTGCCTACCTCTTCTGGTAGGTCTAAACTTATGCTGTCTGTGCAGTAGGCACCAGCCCCATATGGCTCTTGACCCCTTGAAATGTGGCCATCCAAATGGAGATGTGCTCCAAATACAGGATGAGCAGCAGATATCAAAGTGTTGGTCCCAAAAAAGAACGTAAAATATCTCATTAATGACTTTATATTGGTTACCTATTGAAATGATAATATTTTAAATATAGTGGGTTACATAAAATA
>CAUYQV010142215.1:0-20405 GCA_963574575.1 Galagoides demidoff
GTGCTGCTGACTGAGCTGCTGGAGCGCGCCGCCTTCTATGGCGTCACGTCCAACCTGGTGCTGTTCCTGAACGGCCCGCCGTTCGTCTGGGAGGGTGCGCAGGCCAGTCAGGCGCTGCTCCTCTTCATGGGCCTCACCTACCTGGGCTCGCCCTTCGGCGGCTGGCTGGCCGACGCGCGGCTCGGCCGGGCGCGGGCCATCCTGCTCAGCCTGGCTCTCTACCTGCTGGGCATGCTGGTTTTCCCGCTGTTGGCCGCGCCCGCCACGCGCCCCGCGCTCTGCGGGGCCCTGCGCCCGGTGTGCGTGCTCAACTGCTCGGCGCCCTATCCAAATGGCAGCGCCACCTGCCCTGACGCCACTGCCCGCCACTGCGCGCCGGCCACCTTTGTGGGCCTGGTCCTCTTGGGCCTGGGCGTGGCCACCGTCAAGGCCAACATCACGCCCTTTGGCGCTGACCAGGTGAGCCCCTCGTCTAGACACTTGTCCCGCCCATCCGCATCTGTCCTGGCCCCTGCGCTGGGGAAGACTTCCCTGGGAAAGCCTCTTTCTAGTGCCGGGAGCCGGCAGGCAGCACTGGCAGGGTGACAGGTGCAGGGAAGTGATGACCACTGTAGGTTTAAAGAAAAGCAACGGCCTGTCTATGAAGATGTCTTAGGAATTCAGACAATGAAGGATAGAAGAGGTAGCAGTTTAAAAAAAAAAAAAAAAGAAGAGGTAGCAGTTATTGGAGGAGCGATGGTGCTTCATCAAGTGCAAAGGCCCTGGGGTCCCTGTTGTTACTGTAGCAACACTCAACTCTGTCTTTGTTATGTTAAAGGAGTTTTGGGATGGACTTGGTAGGGTAGGTCAGATGAAAAGAGTTTGAATTAAGTTAGCTTCAAGCTGCTCCTCTGTCAGCCTACCCTTTAAGATCATCTGCAGGTGACAAGATGATTGCTAAGTGTTACATGCAGAATAGGCAACCTTTGAGAGCAAAGGCAAACTCCAATCATTTAGGAAATGTTAGGTAGAAAAAAGCGAGAAGAGAGGTTATAGGATTAGGTTGGGTCACTTGAGGGTGTGTTAGAGTTTGAGGTCTGTTTTGAATACAGTAGGAAACCTATGGTGTTTGAGAAAAGTGATGGGGTTTGTATTTCCTGCAGAACAAGCATCTGGCAACCACAACTAGAGTTCCAAGTGAAGTCTACTTTTTGTTTTTTGAGAACAAGCTAAGAGTGGTTCTTATATTTAGAGACAGAGTCTTGCTCTGTCACCCAGGTTAGAGTGCCATGGCGACATCGTAGCTCATTGCAGCCTCCATCTCCTGGGCTCTTGTGATCCTCCTGCCTCAGCTTCCTGAATAGGCAGGACTACAGGTGCACCACAGTGCCTGGCTAATTTTCGTATCTGATGATGTTGCTTTATTAGGTGTGTAATGTTTTCGTCATGTAGATGCATTAGGAGATTAATGATGAAATATTGGGGGTGAAATATGTTGCTGCAATTTACTTGCAAATACTTGAGCTGGAAGTATCTTGCACATACAGAAAGAAAAGGGTGCTAAGGATGTAAGGGTAGGGTACAGAAGTGTACCTTTCACGATTCTTTCCACTTTTCTATAAATTTGAAATTTTTTTAAATGAAAAGTTAGGGGAATGTCCATCAGTTGATGAATGGATAAACAAAATTTAGTACATTCATACAATGGAATATTGTTTAGCCATAGAAAAATAGATTAAGTGCTGGTGAATGCCAAAAATGGTATGCAGAGTGAAGGAAGCCAGACACAAAAGTCTCCCTTGTATGATGCTGCTAAATGGACAGAAGAGAGGAATATGCAGAGACTAGAAGTAGATTAGTGGTTCCTGGGGCTGGGAGTGACTGATAAAGGGAACAGGGTTTCCTGTTAGTGTGGTGACAGTGTCATGGACTTACATGGTAGTGATGGTTGTACAACTCTGAATTTACTGAAGACAACCATTGAGTTGTACATTACTAAGGGGTGAATTTTTTGGTGTGTGAGTTTTATCTCCATGAAAAAACATGGAGGAGGATAAAATTAGCATCCTTATGCCAGGGGGCTTGCTGTGTGCCTGCTGTTGGCTGACTTTTCAGGGAATTTAAGAGGCCCTGCTCTCTAGGATGCTGGCTGTCTCGTGGAGGGAGGCCTGGCTTGGGAGCCTGGGGTCTGCAGGTTTAAGGCCTGCCCTGATCTTTTGCAGGACCAGGTTTAGTTTGTCCTGCTCTGGCCCTTTTCATTTAGAGGAAATCTGTATTTTCAAGGTATTTTTTATGCTTCTCTGTCACTCACCTCTTTGTCTTGACATAGGGCCTCCAGAAGACATTGGGTTGGAGAGATGAATGGGGTCAGGCTGCATAGCTTTGAGAAGCAGGCTTTGGCTGGCTGTTAAAGGCATATGTGAGCTAAGATATGAGTGAGTGCAAGCAAGGGTGATATATTTTGATGAAGCTCGTATTTTTCCCTAGTGCTTATTAACCTTTTTCAAAGGTCACAATCATTCTTGATGGATGGAATATTTGAAATAATGGCCTGAAAAAAGAAAATCTTATTTTACTGATAAAGAGAACAAATGATGGATTTTTTTCTAAAAAATGGCACTCTGTGGATTTTAAGGAATTTTCCCATGTCAGCTGTCTGACTTGCTGTACACAATGCTGTTCTTTTAGCTTTACTTCTTTGAATTGATTTAGGTGGTGTCTTTTGACCAGTCTGGTGACAGACATGTTTGCCCCTGGCAGAGCATGTGGCTGCTGTACACATGCTGATGTCATGAGCCTGATGGAAAGGGACAGCTGAGGCTTAGCAGCCGGGGTGGGAATCATGTGATGTGTACTGAGCAGCAGCCAGCTTCCCCTTTGTTTCAGAAATGGCTGGCATGTGGTTATTTAGGGCTTAGTAATAGTCTCTGGTTTATAAAGTTCTTTTGATGGATTACCCTTGGAAGCTGAAGTAAATTGACCACCAAGTTTACTCAGGAAATGAGGATGAATGGAATTTTAAGGTTAGGATTTTGCTAGGCTAATGGAATGCTAATTTTTCATGCCTCATTTGAAGAGAAGATGTGTCTGGGAATGTGAGCAGATATGTAAATTATGTCTCCATTAAGTTTAGATATTATGTTACTGGCCTCTTCCTTTTTTAAGTTTGTCAAAACAGTTACTTTTTCTGTTTGATTTTACATCTGTATATATGTTTTTGTCTGTAACTATTTCTCTGCTCACATTTTTTCCTTCTGGTGTATGTCCAGTATAGTATGAATATTGATGCCTACTGCTTAGTAATATTTAAATGAATTGTGTCCCAACGAAGAACTGTCTGCCTTAGATGTACAAATTGAGTAGCATTGCCTGCACTTGGTCTAGGACCTTTGTTCAGTGTTGATATGTGCGGGAGAACAGTTTAAATCAGTGATTTTTTTTTTTTGGATCATAGAGTCTCACTTTGATGCCCTTGGTAGAGAGCCATGGTGTCACAGCTCACAGTAACCTCCAACTCTTGGGCTTAAGCAATTCTTTTGCCTCACCCTCCTGTGTAGCTGGGACTCCAGGTGCTCACCACAATGCCTGGCAATTTTTAGAGACTGGGTCTGTTCTTGCTTAGGCTGGTCTCTAACTCCTGAGCTCAAGCAATCCCATCCACCTCCCCCACTTTGGCCTTATAGAGTGCTAGGGTTACAGGTGTGAACCACCATGCCTGACCCTAAATCAGTGATTTTCAGCTGGATTTTCAGGATCTTACATGTGCTTAAATTATTTTTGAAAGAAGTTCAAAGCGCAGAAAGTATATTTTTTTAATTTTTTTTTCCATCAACATAATTTAAGTGTGCTACGAAAGTTTAACTATCGGTTCAAGTGTGCTGTGAGATAAAAAAGGTTCAGAAACACTGGTTTAAATACTAGAAAAACTGTGGGTTTTTTTAAAAAAAAAACTCAGATGTTCAGTTTGAGGTAGTTGTTACTGTGTAATTACTTTCAAGCATATTACTTGTCAGTACAGTAGCTGTGCTTAATCATTTGGACAAACTGCTTTTTATTTTTGGAGAGTAAACAATTTTGACCCTGTATTTTACACCTCTACTTTAGTCTTAAAAAGTAAAGCTTCAACTACCATATCAAGTAGTATGACTGTTAAAAAGGTACTTAGACTTATCACATACCACAGTGCAATAACTTTGTTTTGGCCCCATTTAAAGGTTGTTATTTAGTAGAGGAGATTGCTCTGTGGATCAAAAACCAGATCTATCACTGGAACAGGAATTTTCTAACATTTTTGTAAATTGTTAACTAAGGACAGAAGTTTTTAAGACAGCAAAGCTAGACAGTCTTTGTATGAGATCCAGCATCAGCCTTTAGCTCATAAGTTTGTCTTAAAAATTTATGAAATGAAACCCATTAGAAATGTCTCTGGCTAGTACAGTACTCATTCTTTTTTTTTTTGGAGACAGTCTCACTTTGCCACCCAGGGTAGAGTGCTATGGTGTCACAGCTCACAGCAACCTCAAACTCTTGGGTTCAAGCCATTCTCTTGCCTCAGCCTCTTGAGTAGCTGAGACTACAGGTGCCTGCCACAACGCCTAGCTATTTTTAGAGACGGGGTCTCGCTCTTGCTCAGGCCGGTCTTGAACCTGTGAGCTCAGGCGATCCACCCACCTTGGCCTCCCAGAGTGCTAGGATTATGGGCCAGAGCCTCCACACCCAGCCATACAGGGTTTGTTCTTGCACTGTCTCTTTAGATGTGGAGATCCTGGTCGGGAGAGAGGCTTCTGGTGTATTTGCTGCCAGATGAACTATTACCAACCTCATGGTCTCCATAGAAGTCAAATTGGGAAGGGTGTAAGCCAAGCTTCAAATGTGTTCCCTTAGTGCTTTTGTCTGTCTGAGTCTAGGAAGTCAGTGATTTTTGAACTTTTGAGGGATCCCTACCCTTATCCAAATTTTTCCAATTCTCTTGATAGCCTTTCTAATCTAGAAATAGCACATGATTTTATCTTTAGTCTGTAATTTCTTCTTTGCTTTATCAAGATCTCTGATTCTCAGGAGACCAGCTACAGTACGGGTGGGACCTCTCTGGACAAGCATGAACTGCAGTGTGTTGTCTGGGACCTAAGCATTATTTGTTGGGCACTTCATGGCACTGGTGCTTAGCCCAGTGAGGTGGTGGAACTATGCAATACTGCTTCTAAAACTTGCTTTCCCATGTGAAAGTCACCTGGAAAGTTGCTTAAGATGCAAATTCCTGGGTTTCAACCCCAAAGATGAAGATTCAGTAGAAGCGGGTGGAGTGAATCTCTTATTTTTGAGAAGCATTTTAGGTAATTCTAAGTGGGTAGTTTCAATACTTTGAAAAATTCTAAAGCAGGGAGTCCACAAACTCTGAAAAACTCTAGGATTTTTTTGGGATTTAGCATTTAATTAAGAGAAACCTACCCAGTATCTGTATTAATTAAGTGTAGAATATGTTTTTGTTGGGAGACCCTTGAATGTGTATGTAAACACCGTTTTGATTCTGCTGCGTTTCTTAAAGGTTGTGATGACAGCAGTGATTTTAATCACTTCATTGTATGCTGTTTTCATCCTTGAAGAGTATTACATGTTTTCAAGTGTTTTTCCTCCCTGTTATTTTAGGTTAAAGATAGAGGTCCAGAAGCCACTAGGAGATTTTTTAATTGGTTTTATTGGAGCATAAATTTGGGAGCAATCCTTTCGTTAGGAGGCATTGCCTACATTCAGCAGAATGTGAGCTTTGTTACTGGCTACGTGATCCCCACTGTCTGCGTTGGCCTTGCTTTTGTGGTCTTCCTCTGCGGCCAGAGTGTCTTCATCACCAAGCCTCCTGATGGCAGCGCCTTCACCGACCTGTTCAAGATCCTGACATACTCCTGCTGCTCCCAGCAGAGCAGAGAACGCCAGAGTAGTGGGTAAGTACTTAACACTCAGCACTGGCTGTTTGATATGACTGATTGATCCATTTAATTAAAATGATAGCTTGTGTTTGTTGTGTGCTTACTGTGTGTGGGGCACTGGGCTAAGTGCTTTATATGTTTTGTCTCCTTTAACCTTGGATTCACTTGAGGAGATGGTGTGTGTTTAATGTTATTCTGTCTTAAACACATGCCAGTGGACTGATTCTGGAGCTCACGTTCTTAACCCCACAATGAACTTCTTTTCACTAAGATGGAATCTCTTAACTGTTTAGTGGCAGATTACAAAGGCTGAAATTTACAAAGGACATAGAGGATACAGAACACATTTCTTTTTATTTTAAAAAGCTTTGAAATACATTTGAATGAAAAAGTAGGCAATTGCATGTTGTCAGTGCCTCTCTATACTCTTTAGAAAGTGAGCCTCTGCCTCTCACTCAGAGTTCAGCAGGTCAGCATGGGCTCCATTATCCAGTGGTCACTTTGTCACTCTTTGACAGAGAGATACAATAGCAGAGTGTTGAAATGCACTTAAAGTAACCACTTCATCTTTGATTTTCTGGGACTTACCTAGTTTTAGCACTGAAAATACCAGGAACTGGGGTTTTAAAACAGAAAGTCCCATGTCCTCGGAACCCCTCCATGTTACTGGC
Organism: Galagoides demidoff; assembly: GCA_963574575.1. Taxonomy (NCBI): domain Eukaryota; kingdom Metazoa; phylum Chordata; class Mammalia; order Primates; family Galagidae; genus Galagoides; species Galagoides demidoff. The sequence goes on from CAUYQV010142215.1 coordinate 6,575, forward strand.
AGACTGTGACTGATGCTTGTTCCTGCTCCATGTAGGTTAATAAAAATCCAGATTTTAGCCCAAGAAGAAACTTCAGAAATTTTTGTGTTGTTTATTGTGGTATAAGTTACATGACGTAAAATTTACCTTTTTCTCTGTTCAGTTCTCTGAATTATGAGAAACGTATTCAAACCACATAACTAGCAGTGCAGTCAGGTATATAAATATTTCCATCACTCCTGAGAAGTCTTGGGGACCTTTTGTAGTCAGTCTCCTCAGGAACTATTTTGATCAATTTAGAATTCCTGATAGTTGCTGGGCGGGAGGGTGATGACTCAGCCAGGGTGTCGTGCCTCGCTGCTGCGTGGGGCTGACTGCTGCACTGCTCTGCAGGTGCATCTCACGTCTGCCCCGCTGCGCTTGTCTCATTAATGTACTTGGAGCCGTAACAAGCTAATGGCTAGTGTTCCTTCCATGTGGAGATTTGAAGCTACACCAAAATAGCTCTTATGGCCTGCTTTTTTGCTCCAGCCTGAGTGATTTCTTGAGCCGTCCCCATATGGAGTTCTAGCTGATCTGACCCCCCTAGGAACCTGGAGATGCTGGTGGGCTATTGTGGTATTTCAGATGTGTAATCAAAACTACAAGTGATAGGGCCCTACTGAAGAATTTTTTTTTTTATTGTTTTGGATTCATAGATGGTACAAAGAATTAGGTTACACTAATTGTGTTCATTAGGTAAAGTCCCTCTTATAATCATGTTCCACCCCCATAAAGAATTTTTTAAAATTAAAGTAGCTTGGTCTCAGCAGCAGACACCAGTCTTTGCAGGACGTTATTTTGATTAGGCAAGAGCAGTGTTTCAAATCCCCGATGTTTATTCTATAGGCTAAATACCCATTAGCAAAATACAACCCTTTTCAGGTACCGCCCTTAAAATTTCAGTGTGTCTCTATGGCAGCATGAAGAGGGCTTTGAGTTAGAAATCTTATTTCTTGTTAGGCTTATTTTTCAGAGTTGTCTTGGATAAAAATAAGAAAAAGAAGGTGTAGTTTTCAAAAAAGTTGATGGTCTAAAGAATTCTCAAACTCTGCTCTTTGTATGAAATGGCTCCATGACCTTGGGTAGTGACCGCACTAAGCCCACTCTCCCTTGTTGTATGGAGAGATGGACTTAGGGGTTGCTGTGAGGCCTGAGTGAGGTAGCATGGGCAAGACCCTCAGCAAGGCTCCTGGTCCGTGGTACCTCCTCTGCTGAGGATGCCTTCAAGCAGGTAGGCCTCAGAGGCTTGAGGGAATTAAACACAGCTTAGCGTTTTTGTAATTGTGGCACTCTGTATCCTGTCTCAGGTTCAGCTTTTGGTCTGGGTTGGTCTACTTTTTGAAGATGATTTCATGCTTATTTTAAATGAGAAATGAAGGTATAGTGTTTTTAATTCATTGGACAGAAGTGGAAATGGTCCTAAAGCTTTTATCAGGTGTACACCTGTTTGAGTTGAGGCTCCCCGAGGACTAACGGACTTTCTTCCCTAGAATGTGCATGTGTAAAAAAAGTACAGCCTTGGCAGACTTGGGGGACAGGCGTCTTGAAACTGGTGGCAGGACCAGTGGGCTCTTGTCTGTGTTCTGATGTCCTTTGTGACCATGGCTTCATATGGGGCCTGTGTGTGTTGCAGAATAGTACACTAACAATATGTAGGAACCTGGTAAAGTTTCAGGTGCATATTGACTGGGCAGTTTTTAAAATATTTTATTGATATAATGCTAGTAGTGATATAACTAGTAACCTATGTGAGTGCTTCTTTGTGTGAAAATGGATTTGTTATTTGGCATTTAAATGTTTTTAGAGAAACACAATTACTACGATGTGGTAAATTACTGGCAGTGTCTGTGTTAGGTACATAAAGATTTAAATTTCCTTCTTGGAACAAAAGTAACTTGAAGATGTAATGAATGTTTTCAAATGAAAGTATGCACTTGTGTCTTTGCAATTAGTTTTACTCTGGAGCACTTTTTCCTGATTTTCCTTACACTGGATTAAGTGTCATAAGGACAGGAACCTCATCCTTTGAGACATGTTCCTGTATTCTCATCTTCTAGTTATTTAATAGAAACATGCTGGGCTCACAGCAGGTACCTAATATGCATTTGTTGAATTGAATTTATTTTTCTTATCCAAAAATTTTCAGTTTTTAGCTTTTTCATTTTTCCCCACTCTGAAAGTCCAGATTTAAAATGTCAGCTTTATAAGATAAAAATAATTTAAGCTAGTGGCACCTTATAAAACTAGAAAGTGGGCATTTGCCATTTCTGAGTTCCCACATTGGAAGCAAACTTAATGGTAGTTGATTATCACTGGGTGTTTCAGGTTTTAGAGAACAGTGTGTCCTTTCTTTTCTTCTGTTTTACCACTGAGATCCTTAGTGTGTGTTGCTCCATTATAGTATTTTGGAGCTGGAGAAATCCGGCAGGACCTATTCATTTCATAAGTAATGAAGCAGGCCCAGAGTCAGTGATACTTGTTAGTACCAGGGAACACCAGGCCCCTGTTTCTGGCTGTGATGGGCACATGTGAGGGCAAGGAGCAGAGGGGTAGTGGTGTCCTGCAGGGGTCAGGGCCTTAGGCTCAAAGCCATGACTGCCCAGTCCCATTCCAGCTTTCTCTACTGTGAAATAAGGTCAGCAAGAGGTTTAGCACCGGATGGGCTGAGGGGAGCACGTGGAACATGGTGCAGAGAGCTCTTCCCAGGGCACCTTCCCGGCCCTTCCTCATCACCCCACCAGTATCAGCCTCCCCCTCAATCTGGGAGATGGTGGCTTCCCTGCTAGAACTTAACAACCCTTCCTTGTCATACCAATGACTTTATTTTTTATGTTTATTGTTTTCCTCTGAGATATACTTTATTATCAGACAAACCATTGACTCAATTTAAAATAAACCAGCATGGTTTAATTTAACATATTGGTATTGGCTGTTAGGTCTTGAGATTTGATGAATTAGCTAATTATAAAATCAGACAAATTCAGTGCATTTCCCCCCCCAACATTAACCCAGCAGTATGGTGCTGTTGCTGTTCCCAGCCTCAGGTGAGGCTGCAGGCTGTCCTCTGCACAGGTAGATGTTGGGCCCTGGGGCCACAGTCAGCCCAGTGCAGTCTCCTACCAGGCTGTGTTGTCTGGCCTCCTTTGCAGTGCAGTAGCTTTATTGCCCTTTAACTAGAAAGTCCTTTTGTCAGCTCTTTCAGTACATTTTGTGGTGTTTAGAAATAATTTAGGTAGCTATATTTGGTGTGTACAATTAGCAAGTGTTGGAATGAGTTGAAACAAACTCAATACGTTGAGCTGGTTTCCTACCTCCAAACTTAATTTGTGACCAAATAATTGATCGCTGGGGGTGGAAGAAAACTAATTCCTTCATTTTATTTCCCAAAGTGAAGGCATTGGAGTCTTTCAGCAATCTTCTAAACAAAGTCTGTTTGATTCATGTAAAATGTCTCGTGGAGGGCCATTTACAGAAGATAAAGTGGAAGATGTGAGAGCTCTGGTCAAGATTGTCCCTGTTTTCTTGGCTTTGATACCTTACTGGACAGTGTATTTCCAAGTGAGTGGTGACAAACAGGTTTAATTTCCTTTATCTTCCTATGAAGCCTTGCCCTAGCACTTGTTTTGGCCATTACTGAAGTATGTAGGACTCAGTGATTTTTATCCATGAGTCTCTAGAATCTTGGAATTTTTTTAGTTATTGATTCATTTTGGCTGCTTTAAATTTTGATTCTTTCCAAAAAAGAAGCTAAGAATAGGTATGCTTCTGGTTTTCTAGGCCCCTCCTGCTAATTTAATTTCGTGTTTGGAAAACTGGCAGTTCTTTTCCCAAATTGATCTCCAGAGGATGTTTATGATGACCAAATAATTGACTTGTCCATTTTCAAACTTGAACCATCGTCTGTTTCTGGGAGTCACTGCTGTGTCTCATCAGAGTCTAGTTTAGGGGAGGGGCAATCTGCTTAAAGTTTTGGAAAGCGTGGTTGATTTACATATAATAATATTGCTTTTTATACCCAGATGCAGACAACATATGTTTTACAGAGTCTTCATTTGAAGATTCCAGAAATTTCAAGTATTACAACCACCCCTCATACGGTAAGAACAATTGAAATGATCTAAAAATTGTCATTTGAGGCTTATATATAATAATGAGTTCCTTCTACTAACTGTGGATATGTTATGAACGCTAGCAGTGAGCATGAGCTCAGTAAACATTTGCTGAAATTGAATTTTTACTTAGTATTTTTTCATTGGTTATATCACTTACTATATTAAGTTGACTAATATAGTAAAATACTATCACCATCATTAAACGTTGATAGTATTTTCATCTGATCCTTTTTTTTTTTCTTTCAAAGCACAGAAAAGCAAATGTGGATCCATATAGAAATGTCTTTTCTCATGTCCAGTGTCTTGAAACTGAGACTTTTTCCTAGAGGTTATTTTTTGCAGACTTTTGTTGCAGAAGCATAAACACACCCTCCTTTGTTGCCCAGCTCCCTGCAGCGTGGCTCACCATGTTCGATGCTGTGCTCATCCTCCTGCTCATACCTCTGAAGGACAAGCTGATCGATCCCATCCTACGGAGAAATGGCTTGCTCCCGTCGTCCTTGAAGAGGATCGCCGTGGGGATGTTCTTTGTGATGTGCTCTGCCTTTGCTGCGGGTGAGAAGCCCTTGCTCATCTGCCAAGCCTGGCTGTGTCTCATTGCTCAGTTGTGGGTAACTCGGAATATAGTAGTCATGCCTGTGTCGTTCAGGAAATGTGTGCTTTAAAGGAGACCCTGTGTCAATTATTTTAAACCACTGATTTTTCTTTTCTCATTTTGTATTACATAAAGTTGAAAATTTTCTTCCTAAGTATATGTCATTTTTCTTCTAAAACTAAGACTATTGGCGTGCTTATTGAACTGAATTAAAAGAGGCTTGTTCTCTACATATTGGTGTAAAATTTGACTAAACTGCACAGTTTATTACTTCCCTTAAGGAAAATGACAGGACTGTAGATTTCCCCTAGTCCCCTTTTTGAAAGAAATAAAAAAAATATGGATGAGCAGTCTAGATATTGAGGCTCAAATTAAACATATTGAGCCTTTGTTTAATGCAAAGCCCAAGTGAATCAGGCGTGCCATGATGTGACTTCTGTGTAGCCCACCAGGTGCCAACAGCAGGGACATCTCAGTCTGGGGCTTGGGCAGCCATGATTGAGTATTATCTATACAGCATTTTTCAGTACCATCAATGAAGCGTCTTGTAGCAAGCACCTAATTTTTAAGTTTAACTGTTATATTAATAACAAATGCTACCTTGACCTGCTTATGCATTCTAGGAATTCTGGAAAGTAAACGGCTGGACCTGGTGAAGGAGAAAACCATTAATCAGACGATCGGCCATGTGGTGTACCATGCTGCCGACTTGCCTATATGGTGGCAGGTTCCACAGTATGTGCTGATTGGGATTAGCGAGATATTCGCAAGTATAGCAGGTAAGGTTTCTTCAGTGTCAAAAGCATCTGAGTAGCGTCTGTTAAAATATATTGAGACAAAAATAGCATACTACTAGTATATTTTTTGCCAGAGAGTTGTGGTTCAGAATATGAATTGGCAGGTAAATACTAAACTCAAGATTCTCCTTTCTTGGTATAATAGTAGTTTTCCTCCATTAACTACATTACAGTTGCCCCAGGAGAGAGAAGAACGCAGCTCACTGCTGGGCGGCCCCTGCTGTGCTGGGTTCCTCCTGGCAGAGCCCTCTCTTAGTGACCTGGTAGCCCAGCCCACAGCTCTCAGCTCAGTGTTGGTGGTTTAGATTTATGTAAAGAAGCAAATCTGATCTTCTAAAAACATGTTTTCACAGGTCTCTCTTTCCCTGTTAGTGAGATTCTTCAGAGGTATGGACAGTGCATTCTGGGTAGAGCTGTGTGGCTGCCAGGAGCGAGAGAAGAGAGAAAAGTCATGACAGGCAGAGGCTGGGCGGACTGGGTGGGTAGCAGTCGGCAGTGATTTTAACCTCTCAGGAAACACATACAGAGTTGGCTAATGAATTTGAGAAGGGAAGATGTCCCATCAGAATGGTCTTTCGTTTAAAATACATTGCAAATCTCCATGTCTAGTTATTATAAAAATTTGCATTTAAAATATATTACACTGGAAGTGGAATCCTTAAGTAGATTCCCCAGTTTAGAGTATGTACTTTGGCTAAACTCCTGTTACTTGAGAATATAGGAAAATGTGGTTTCTTTAATCTTTATTTTCCCATGAGGAACAAAAAACTTTTTAAGAGCTAACAAATCACATTTACCTTTATGTTTGAGATCAAGCAGTTAACGTTTTGCTTCACTGAACTTTTTGGGAATTATCCTAGCGGGTAGGAGAATGAGCAGCTTGATTGAGGGTGAGAACTGTTTTCACAGTAGGGAGGGCTTGGGGCTGCCTAGAGCTCTAATCCCCAGAGTGAGCTGACCCTCTGCTCACTCCCCCGTGTTAGGCGTGGTGCTGTCTAAGTGCTCCTTTCACAGAAACGACCCTCCTTTGTCTTTCCTTAGGTCTAGAATTTGCGTACTCAGCTGCTCCCAAGTCCATGCAGAGTGCCATCATGGGCTTGTTCTTTTTCTTCTCTGGCGTTGGGTCATTTGTGGGCTCGGGACTGTTGGCACTAGTGTCTATCAAAGCCATTGGATGGATGAGCAGCCACACAGACTTGGGTAAGAGCCAGCACCCTGTCTTGTTTGTGAAGGTAACCAGTGATGGAGAGGTGCGGTGCTCACAGCTGCCGTGGGATGTTTGTGAACCTAGGTGGGCCTGTCCCCAGAGGTATGTGTCCCCTTCCTTGCTCTACATTGGACCACTCACGTCACTTTATTTACTTAAATCATTCACAGTTTCTCTTCCTATCCATTGCTGTCATTCTTGTTATCATTGGAAATGTCCTTGTGGGTAGACTGCCTTCTCCACCTCAGGGCTAGCACTGTTTTTATGAGGCAAATGAAATCTGTATCACAATATTTAACTCAGTTTTGTATTTTCTTTTCCTTTTGATTTTTTGATATTAAAAAGACAGGAATAGTTAATAAGTCCCTTTTTAAAATAAACATACTGCTCATGCTCAGTCATGATGGGACTTTACAATTGATGCCAGTAGGTGGCATCTAGGTATTAAACTACAAAAGATCAGCAGTTTCCTTTCTCCAATTGATAGTAGCTTTAAATGGACCCAGGGGGTGAAGATTTCTTTTTTCTTTTCTGTCTCTCCCTCTCTTTTTTCATGTTTTATCTACAAAAGCAATCTTAGTGCTTTTCCTTGTATAGTCCTATAGCATTTGCTCTGGTCAGTAGTACTTAGCCATGTTAGATTATAAATCTCCTTGAAAATCTGATGAAAGTTCAGGCACTTTCCTCTAGAAATTGCAGAATTCTCAAGGCCCTTCCATGATTGAGTTAAATTCCTATCCTAGCAGATGAGTTTAGGCCTATATGTAGTCCTAGTGTGAGGTCCAGGATAAGCCCCATTATCTCCTGTGCGCTCTATCTGTGAGAACCTGCTCTGTGGCAGGCAGCTCTGGGGATTCCCCGCATCTCGGCTCCTTTCTGAGGATGGGTAGCTTGTGAGGGTGGGTCCAGTGATGCGGTGTGTTCTGAGAGGTCTCATAAGTCCCAGGTGCCACAGAACCTGGCTTAGCACATGGAACAGACCCCCTCCAAAGACACGCTTGTCTTTTAAATACCAGAGTCTGCAGTTGTTAAGGTAGAGATTGTGTTTCCTTGTTTTTATTTTATCTTTAGATCTATCACAAAGATTGACTGGTTCTTGTCATTCTTAACTGTTCTCCAGTCATTTAATCTCCTCATTACTAATTTAATTTAACATCTTAAAGTTTGCCTACATCTCTCACTCCTCTCTGGGAGGCTCTCAAGAACTCCATTTGTGATATGTCAGCACACCTGGGGAGCCCGGGTCTGTGGGCTGCTGTCCCCATGAGAGGGAGACCTGTCTGTGCTTGCCGTGCCCACAGCAGCCTGTGTCCACACCACTGGGGAGAGTCGTAGGCTGTTCTGTCCAGTAGCCCCCAATGTCCTGATTGGAGAAACAAAGGCTGTGGTGTGGGAGGTGGACAGACAAATACCCATTCCTTGTCTCCTTGGGGGATTCAGGGAGAGAATTCCCTCAATTCTCCAGAGTTTGCCTGCTGTGAAAGGAGCAGAGCAGCAACTCTAAAACCAGATTCCTGGCTGCCTAGCTGCCCTTTGTTCTGGGCTCTGCTGGAGACACCTGCCTTTCTGCCTTAGCATCTTGTCATTGACACTGGAGGTAACCTCCTGTGAAGTCCCGGGGCTGTGGTTTGAAGGGCATGCCCCAGATTGTTACATTGTTTCCTTCTTTACCCGTCCTCCTAGCAGGCTATTTCCTTTAATAGTAGTAGTATTTACATTGGGAATAAGATCCCCACTGTGGTAACATGCTTGGATTTTTTTATTCTGGGGGGCAGTCTCTCTGTTGCCCAAGCTAAAGTGCTGTGGCCTCAGTCTATCTTACAGCAACCTCAGAGTCTTGGGTTTTAGAGATCCTCCTGCCTCAGCCTCCTAAATAAAAGGGACTACAGGTGCCTGCCATAACTCCTGCCTAGTTTTTTTATTTTTAGCAGAGATAAGGCCTCCTTCTTGCTCAGGCTGATCTTAAACTCCTCAGCTCAAGTGTTCCTCCTGCCCTGGCCTCCCAGAACCCTGAAATTACAGGCTGAGCCACTGTGCCCGGCCTTGGACCCTGATCTGGAGGTCACAGCTGGGTGTGTCCGGGTCCAGGTCAAAGTGGAAAGCGGTTTAAAGCCCTCTTTGCGTCTTTCCTTAGTTATCCCTCCACCGCTAGGCAAGCACTGTTCTACTTTTCCTATTCTGTGCTCTCTTCTGTGCCAGAGAGCCCTTCGCAGCCATTTGCTGTCTGTTACTTGTGAGTAGTATTCACCTGTACAAAGTTGTCACCAGTGACTGGTCCATGCTGCTGTCCTGGCGTGGAGCGATTTGCATAGTGCTGCCTTGGACATTCCACACATGCAGCCAGTGGACAGGCACTCTAGTCCTGCCTCACTGTCTTCCTGTGTAATTATCCTTCTGTCTGGGGTGTGGCCAAGAAAGCATGGGGTGGCGGCTTCCTAGGTTGTGGTGCACTTCTAAATACCCTGCGTAATACCACACTGAGTCAGATCCTGGGAGCACAGTGTGTACTTGGTCACTGGCTGGCAGTGTCACCTCTCCTCCACAGGGCAGCAGGCCTGCCAGCTTTTGAGTTTTGGAAGTTTACATGACTCATTAGCTGGGGGACATTCCTGTTTCAAAACTGACACCTAAAGTTATATCATTGATATTTTGATGCCACCCTTGTCATGGCAACATTATATGATAATTTGGAATAGTAGTGACAGCAAACATCAGGCTCCAGGCAGGGTGAGATTTCTATCTCCACCAAGTGCCCAGATAGAGTCTGGCGTTAGTAAAGGCTGAATCAGTATTTTAAAATAAATGCTGAAAAACAGAGCTGCTTAGATGTTAAAGGTGTTAACAAATATCTTCCCAAATCAATAGACAAAAGAAATTATTATCTTCTATAACCTATGTGAATGAGAATTCTTTAAAAATATGTGAGAACTTAATTATACAGTCATGTTTGTCTATTTATGATGTTTGATAAATGCATTGTTAAACATCTGATATTAATTATATGTTCAGCTAGAAAAAGGAAGGAAGTTTCAGAATAACCTAACTGAAAAAAGATCTGTAGGGGAAAGGAAGTCTCACTTTTTTAAAATTAGCAAATTAGCAAGTGCTTTTGAAGCATATCAGAAAGCACAGCAACTTTGATTCCTAAGTACTGATTTCCTCTAGTGATGTTGCCAACTAGATGCGTCTGTTGACCTCGTCTGTGTGTGAGCAGGCCAGATGCTTTCCAGCTGGTGGCAGGTGGTATAAATGATGTGATGTTGGCAGGCTTGCAGGGGGACAGAGGCAGCATGGCCATGCACAGTGCAGTTGGTCTTGCTGGGGACACTGGGTTGACTCTGGGTGTGTCCTAGGAAGGCGGTCATGACAAGTAGGTGTGCTACCATGTCCACACACCCTTCTTGGGTCTCCACACTGAGTAATAAAGGTGGCTGGTGCTTTCAGAACTGGAGTTCACAGACCTATAGTTCTGGACTCTGAAATGGGGATCGTAACCATGGACGTGAGGACAGCCCTGGCTGTGTTTTGGGCACTGCCTTCAGTACTCATCTATACCTTTGCCCTGTAGTAATACCATCTGGTAGGTTAGTGCTTTCCCATTTTATAGATGAGGACACTGAGCTCCGAGATGTCAGACACTTGGATTTGAACCTAGTCAGTTGGTCCCAAGTTCATGATCCTAACCTTGCATTGTTCAGCTTCCTTATGATTTATTAGGAATTAAAACATTGTGTGTAAAATCCCAAGCAGTATTAAGCTTGGGACATAGTTGAATACTCATTGTGTTGAACTGTTTGTATTAAGCTATCCAGATACACCCAGTATGTATCAATTTGAGGATGCGAGAACCTGGAAAAGTTTAGGAAAAGCTGCAAAAAAAACCAGACTTCTATTTCCCTATTGTGCTCTGGTACCTTGGCACATGTGGTTGCATGTCAGTGATGTCTGTAGTGAATCAGAGTGCAGCGAGTATTCTAGTGTTCTCTGCATCTTGAAAGTGTACAGATTCTGGACCCAGTTACAGAGAACATCCACTTTAGGTTAGACAAGGAGAAATTAGCAGGTGCTGTCTTGTAACCCTTGTGCCTACCTTCCTTGGACATGTAAGTTCTATGCCAGGCACAGCTGTAAGGGCAGGGGATTCCCTTCAAGTTGCTGAGGGGCACTTGCATGGCAAAGGACAGGAAGGAGATGGCGAGAGACTGAGAAGGTAAACACTGTCCCGTGTTGCTTAATGGGGGATTTACTTTCCCCCATTTTCTGTTGGGAGGCTAATAAATCTGAGAAGTGGTACTTGGCATTTCCTCTGCTTCAGCTTCTTTAGGGTGGAGTGTGGCCTTTGGGCCCTCTGCACCCACCTGTCTCCTTCACCCCTCACTTTCTGGGCTGCATGTGGACTGCTGAGTCTCAGGGCCTGTGACCACAGCTGTTCACCTCACTGCATTTGCTGCTCTGGCCAGGCGCCTACCCTGGGGGCTCCGCAGCCCTTTACAGAGGACGGTAGGTGTGAGGAGCCCACAGCCAGGCCCCACAGGAGCCTTAGCTGCCCTCAGATGGCTTCTGCAGTGGACCGAAACACAGTGCTCATGTATATTGAATTATAGAGATGCAATTATTTTTTTTCGTGACCACAGTTAAAAGTCACCCTGACCTTGGTAGGACCCAAATTAAACAGTAAGATCTTTTAAGCTACCTCTGGACATGCAGCTCACCTACCTCTGTTCTGCTTTTCTTTTCTCTAGGCAACATTAACGGCTGCCATTTGAACTATTACTTTTTTCTTCTGGCTGCTATTCAAGGAGCAACGCTCCTGCTCTTCCTGATTGTTTCTGTAAAATACGACCATGACCGGCAGCGAGCAAGAGCAGGTGGAGCGCCCAGCAGCGGGAGGACCTGAGCCTGCAGCGGCTCCTTGCCCTGATGAGTTAGGACCACCTGGTGCCTGGAGAGTGTCAGCCGTGGTAAAAGGTCTGACTTGCCGAGACTCGCATGTTGCCTGGATTGTTGTCTTCCTTCCTCCTGCCCAGATGAGCGAGGTCAGTGCCTCACTGAGTTGTCTCCCGCACACCCAGCCTTCCTGGAGAGGAAATGCAGGTTTTCGGCGTGTTGCTTCTCATCATCTGATGTTCCTCTGTGAATCCTGTAGCTGTTTCTCTTTCGCAAAGACCCTCAAAATGGGGTCTTTTCTTAAATACCTCTTCCTTCCCACAGCCATGGGTTTCAATTCTTTTAAAAACAATTAATAACATCTACTTATATTGAAGAAGGTGAGGATCTTCTTTTTAAGAGATAAAAGCGTGGTCAGATGCTACAGGGATTTTTATCTAAAGGTCATATTTCCTTCGTAAGCCACACATCTTGCCATTGCCAGGATTTTTGGTATAGGCTGGCACCGAATAGATTTTATCTGCTGCTTCAGAAAATACTCAACTTTTAAAACCATTGACATGACTTTTTTCTTTTTTTTTCTTGACAAAGAATAGACTAAGATTTATTTAAGACGTGTGTCCTGTCTCAACCTACAGAGAATGACTTTTAGAGGGTGTTTTAAACCTTAGCTAGTCAGTCCTTACATGTAACTTTGTTTTGGGTACTGTTAAGACTAAAGACCGATCATGGTTGAATGTAAGGAAAACCTTCTCTTGAACAAAACTGGTATGATTAAAAATAATTGATTAAATGTGAACTTGAGCGGTTTGATACCCATCAACTTTTATATTGTTATTTTACATGTATCTGGGGGTTCTGAGTTTGTTAAATAAAGTATTCAGTATTTGTCGCTGTAATCTTGGCATAATTTTATTATAAAAAGCATCTCAGATTTGAGGCCTGTGAACCAGGGCTTTGCACAGTCCAGGCGCAGTTGTGGTTTATTATGCGTCTTTGTGTTGACGTCAGGGGATTTGGAGGGTCATAGAGAGCACCACTGGACACACAGGCGTTTGCTAACCCCTGAGCCTACTGGGCTTTAAAATAAGGTCTTGTCATTTGGAGAAAGCAAAAACAAGCCAAAACCTCTCAGGTCATTAGTGTTGTAATATAAAATTCAGGGACACTGCAGAGAATCACAAGGAAATCTGGACAGTGGAGTCAGGAGAGGGTACAGACAGGTGACTCCAATCATCACTGGGTCTTAGAAGGGCCAAGGGTGTGAGTTTGTGGTAAAAAGAAAAAGAGTTGAAAAGCGCTGCTCCAGGAAGGATTTCATTCTCCAGAGATGGAACTCACATCTTCAGGGCATGTTACGTGTTAAAAATTTCTAACCCGTGGGGTCTGAAGTTAGATTTTCTTTATGAGGAATTTGCAGTGAAAGGAGAAAGAGAAGGCCATGTTGTGAGAATCCCAGATCTGTCCCTGTGTGTCCTGCTGTTGACAGCCTGGTGGTTCAGAGGGCAAATGAATAGCAGGTCCCCTCGTGGCCTCCCTCTGCCCTGTCTTCACCAGCCCAGTGAGGTGAAGAGGCCCCAGAAAATCAGTGAAGGGCTGACAAAGTTACCAGGGTGACAGCCCGTGATTTTGTACAGTAGCAAGAATTCTCCTAGCATAGAGCTTGTAAGTGGGGGGTTTTGGACAGTCTTGTCTTAATATTTGCTCCTTGGCCCCTTCATCCCAGTTGCTGACACAGAGCTCTTAAGACCTTTGTAATGTCCTGGGTGATGGGAGCATCTTTTGTTTTATGAGGGCACTCTTGGGCTCCTGGACAGCCTCGGAACAGGGCTGGCTGCCAGGGGAACCACCCACGTGATGAGGTGGAACTTGCAACCCCTCCCCGTCCCACCTTGGGAGCCAGTGGCTGCTGGAGCTGGCTGCCTCACAGCTCTCCACAAAAACTCACAGACCAGGTCGGGAGAGCTCCATGCCCCTGCCACATGCCTGGCTGGCACTGTCAACTCCTACACCTTTTATAATAAATGGACAAATATATGTAACATTTCCCTGAGTTCTGTGAGCTATTCTTCTTTTTTTTTTTTTTTGAGACGGAGCCTCAAGCTATCCCCCTGGTAGAGTGCTATGGCATCACAGCTCATAGCAACCTCCAACTTCTGGGCTCAAGCGAGTCTCCTGCCTCCGCCTCCCAAGTAGCTGGGACCACAGGCGC
>CAUYQV010142217.1:0-29688 GCA_963574575.1 Galagoides demidoff
AGGGAGGGGGGAGGGAGAAGGGAAGAGCAGAGAGAGGGAAGGAGGGAGGGGGGTGGGAGAAGGGAAGAGCAGAGAGAGGGAAGGATGGAGGGGGGAGGGAGAAGGGAAGAGCAGAGAGAGGGAAGGAGGTAGGAGGGTGGGAGAAGGGAAGAGCAGAGAGAGGGAAGGGGGGGTGAGATCTCAGTGTGTGACACAGCTTTTGGGGACAAGACAATTGTAAGAGGGACTTTATCTAACAAATGCAATCAGTATAACCTGGTTTCTTGTACCCTCATTGAATCTCCAACAATAAAATAAATAAATATTAATATGAAGAATGATATTTAAAACAGAAAATACAAGCAAAAAAAAAATTTTTTTTTTTTGAGACAGAGTCTCATTCTGTCACCCTGGGTAGAGTGCCATGATGTCTTCATAGCTCACAGCAATCTCAAAGTCTTGGGCTCAACTGATCCTTGTGCCTCAGCCTCCCAACTAGCTGGGACTATAGGCACCTGCCACAACACCCAGCTAGTTTTTTCCATTTTTAGTAGACACAAGTCTCACTCTTGCTCAGGCTGGTGTGAACTCCCCAGCCAGGTAATCCACCCACCTGGACGTCCCAGAGTGGTAGGATTACAGAAATGAGCCACTGCATCTGGCAAAAATATTTCTGTTTTTTACAATGTAAAGAATCAAAAGCTCAAAGCACTGCTTTTAGCAACATGTTTTTAGCTCATTCAGACTTCAGTCATTCACTCACTCAAGGTATGCTCACCTTACCAGTTAGTAAGCGGTACCATAATTTTTATGTTGACGGTACCAAATCCGTTTAGTGAGTTCTCTTAGCACTTGAGTATGTGTGTTTTAGACGCTCTGGTCTAACCACTAGTCCGTTGCACTTCCAGCCTCCATACATCTGTGCATGCAAGTCCCCTGCCTAGCAATGTCCCATCTCCAGTGGTCTTTTTCCTCACTACCGCCACCTACAATACAAATTCCAGAGTCATGATTCTATATAAACCTGTCTCTGACCTCCACCTAATGGCTACAGCATGTATCAGTGTGGGCAATTAAATTCACAGGTAGGTAGAAGCAGCTTAGATTCCAAAGAAACAAGCGACTCCCAGGCTTCTATTAATACTATGGTGGACTGTGCAGAGGGCCACATCCCTTCCACAGAAGCCGTTATAGGGTGAGAGTCAGAGAACCACTTCCAAATTAGAAAGCAGAAAAGAAAAAGCAGTCGCTGTCCTTTCTAGGATCTCTACATGAGTTATTATCTGTTCATTCATTACTCAACACGTATTCCACCTTCTCCTAAGCGCCACTGAACTAAGTGCTAAGGATAAAAATAAGAAGATAGTTCATGCACTTAATAAATATGTAATGTTAATCAAGTACTCAGTATGTAACAGCTGCTCCACACCCACATTATTACTTTTAATCCTCACAACAAGAGTGCCTATTGCATATGGAAAATACTAAGAAGTTAAGTGGCTTGTCCAAGCTCACAAAACCAACTGGCGGGTATACCTAAATCAAAACGCAGATCTGTCTGACTCCAGAGCCACCTAACCACAAGGCCTTGAGCGGCTTAATCAGGGAAGAGGGTATGAGAGACATCAAATACAGATTATTAGGATGCAATAATTATATATTTGTAGCACATAAAATTAATGTCTATGATTTCCATCATATATATATATATAAAATGAGCTAGTCTGGGTATTTTAATTCTTTTTTTTTTTTTTTTTGAGACAGAGCCTCAAGCTTTGGGTAAAGTGCTGTGGCATCACAGCTCACAGCAACCCCCAACTCCTGGGCTTAGGCAATTCTCTTGCCTCCGCCTCCCAAGTAGCTAGAACTACAGGCACCCGCCACATGCCCGGCTATTTTTTGGTTGCAGCCATCATTGTTGTTTGGCAGGCCTGGGCTAGATTCAAACCCACCACCTCAGGTATATGTGGCTGGTGCCTTAGCCTTTTGAGCCACAGGCGCCGAGCCGGTATTTTAATTCTTAACATCATTTATATTTTTTTTAATGCTATGAGTAGCAGTAACCAATTTAACACTGAGTTTCTACAATCTAACCTATTTGTAAGTGCCCAGTGTCCTATTGTCAAGCAAGAGGTCTGTTTGGGGGTTGAAAAAATCAAAGTTATGCTAAGTAAAATATGAACAGACAGAAATAGGATTTAAGGAGGATGGCATATAAAACACTGAAACGGTACTACCTTCTCTCCAACAAATATAGACCTGCCCCTCACCAGTATCCTCAAGAAATGCAAACAACTAAAACCTCAATTTCATTGGAGAAAGTATTTTCAAACCCAGTTCCAAATTATGAACTTATAAACTGGACAGTAAACAAAAACACTCAAAATAACCTCAAAATTAACTTGACAAAAAATAGAGTATCTACCACGTGATATTTTAATATATGCTAACATGTAGGGTAGCAAAAAACATCACACTGCGTGTTTCATTACCTTGTACAAAAAGCGGCTATGACGGGAATTAAAGTAATAATTTTGAATGATTTTCAAGCATTTTTCCTTCCTGATCTGGGAAAAGTGAGCATTAAGGGAGCGATAATCTCCCGCCTCAAAACGTATTTTATCTGTATATAAATCAAGACAACTTAGCCCTATTTTCTTTATGCTCCAGTTCATAGTTTCCTAGAAATACAGGAGATCTCTGTTTCCTTTAAAATGATGTCATACTTTTGCCCTTGGTGAAGTTATGGGTTTTCTGTATTTTGAAAGTACTATATCTGAAATCGAACATGACAGCTTTGCTGCAATTTTATGAAGTTTTATAAATGTTAAACAACAGCTGTTTGCCTAGGGATTTACCATACCAAAATGTAAACTAACATTACCAGTGCAAAGGGCCTACGTTTACAACTTTAACGCTGTAATCCAAGGACACAGTTTGACTTTACAGGGTCTATAAATAAGCACCTTTTAAAACTGAATGGCAGCAATAAGGAACTACACACTTAGTAAAATGACCAGGTTTTTGTTGGTTCTTAAGAACCCAAGATTCATTGGCAATTGCTGGGAAGGAATACATTTTATGTAGACTGTCCCTGGCATCCATTTTTTTTACATATTCCAAACAGAACTCAAATTCTCACTTATAATAATTCATATTTTCTATTACCAAAAATATAAAACATATTTTAAAATGCGCATTTTCTATACAGTAAAAAGAACTAAAAATTTTCACATCAACATGTGAATACGTGGCAGTAATTTTATATCTTAGTCTCATATTTAGTATAAATCTTTGTTTATTTTAAAAGGATACTGAATTTTGTCAGGAAGAAAGTATCCCGAGAATTACATTATTACTTATCTTTATTTTTTTTCTAGCTGGTACCAAGAAAGACATACTACATGGTGCGATCAAGTAAAGAAGAATTGTTTCTGTTTCAAATTGTATACATAAACCCTCCTAAATTATGCAGATCAACACCACCTGCTTTTGAACATAATACTCAAGTCTAAGATTCAGCACATTCCAAAGAAGAAACTATAGTTGCTAACTTTAATTCCCCAGTTGAATACAACAGGTTTTTCTTATTCTATGTAGTGAAATCTACAGACTTTTTCCTATGCTTTTATCATTCTGTAGCCAAAATGTTCTGTGATCTGTCTTTCAGAAGCTGCAATATAAATGGAAATAATAAGCTAATAAAGCATTTAATTACATTTCACTGTGTTTCTCTTCAAAGTCAACTGTAAAAATATCAGTAAGCAGGCGTATTGGGAACCATTCTGCAATAATAGATTTTATAATAACTGCTAAGGAAAACTGAATAGTAACAAAGGCCTACATAACTAGGCCATCAGCACAAAATCTGTATAATTCTACACAGGGAAGAATGAACTTCCAGAATGTCATTTAGGTCTAAAATCAGTGGTTCTCAACCTTCCTAATGCCGTGACCCTTTAATATAGTTCCTCATGTTGTGGTGACTCCAACCAAGGGTCGCAGCATTAGGAAGGTTGAGAACCACTGTCTTAAACCCTAGCATATCCATCTTGTGGAAATGGACGATCGCGCCTATGGTACTGACCAGGAGTCAGCAGTCACTTAAGTATCTTTATGACTCAATCTCAGAAATCTGTATCAGAGCTGTGGAGATTCTCCTGTAGGACATAACAATGAGATTGCCAAAGACAGGATCAGAGAAATAAGATACCACCCCAATGAATGAACGACTCCCAGGAAAGCAGACTTATCATGTCACCATTATATAACAGGAGGAAACTGTATGCATTGTGTAGCTCGTGCTAAAACGCTTAGTGATCTCACGCTTACCATAACAAATTATCTGCCAGACAAGACCTTCAAGGTCAACCCTGGCAACAATTAAAAAATAATGAAAAGCATTCATCCCTGAGGCAGAGTTAGAATGCTTTAGTTTGAAGCAATGTGCTGTATATTTTATTAGCTATAACTTGATTAATTATTCATTGTGACTCCTCTTATATTCCATACAGAAACCTCAGGTTGCTCAGATTTCTATCCGAAAACTTTTTTTCTTATTCAAGGGCAAATGCCTTAAGAGACCAAAATTATTATCCACCATCTTCAACTGAACCCAAAGACACATCTGCTTAGAATACTACACTGGATGAAAGCTGGAAAGAGGAAGGAAGGGAAAGAAAGATGGGTGCGCTATTTCACCACCCTAAATCAAGCACACCTCTGATGAGACTCTCCACGGGATCTTCCCTCTGCATCTCCACTGCAGTGCTGCTCCCATGTCACCGGCGCCTAAGACACCTTGTGCTGATCACACAGGACCCTCTGTAACCTCAAAGGCTGGAGGAAACATTGCTAGGACACTTTGCAAGACCCCCAAATGCCTTCCCCTCTTTACTCAGAATCATCTGAGTGATGCTACCACTGCTTTTTTGAGTTATTTTCTGCCCTGTTTTGCCCCTAAAGACGGAGCTATAGTCATTGGTTAATCATTTGCATCTTTCAGATACGTGGGTGTGCCAAAGGTGCTCTCTGCTGGAGGGGCACACAAGGGTATGGGGGAGACCCCAGAGTGGGGGGCAGCTTTATACTGGAATGGCAGCACAAACAGTGGAAAGCTACTGGTGTTTGCAAGCCTGAAACCACTCTAAATCCCGCCCCCGTTAACCCCCAGGAGAGGAGCTACTTTAACAGGCACCCATGAACACCTGGGAATAAGCTCCCCTCACTCACATGAAATTGAGGCCTTCCTTTCCCTCTCCCCACAGCCCTGAACATTACAGTCCAAAAAAGAAAATCTGACTTTAACACCAAAACTAACAAAGCCCCTCCCTTGTGTGGTCACAGGTTGGAGCCACAGGCAAGTTTCAAAGGGGTAACATTCCTGAAAAAGAGCATACCTTAGCTCTCCATGCAAACAACTAAGGCAAACAAGTAACCTAATGGTAATTTTTCATAAAAATGACCACAAATACTATGCTTAACCAACTTCACATGTGGTGATGTCTAAGGAGAGCTAGATTTGGAGTCAAACTAAGTAAATTGCAAACAACAAACTCAGATAATCAAAAAGTCTTTTACCTTGGAGGGATCACAGTGATTAGTCCAACTCCCTCATTTTAGAGATGAAGGGAGGAAACCTTTATGCCAAGAAGAATGAAGCCATTTGTTGAGCATAACAAATTCAGATATTAGCAGATCCAGGGCCAGACCCAGCAGTGGCCTGACTCCGGGTCTTTAGCATTTCTATTACACTACAAATTACTGTAATTCAAGAACTCCCTGAGGTCAATTTCAAAAGAAGGGACTACAGAATGTTAACTTCTTTCTACCCTATTGCTCCTAATAGCAGAATTTTGTCTCGTTCCCAAATCAATGATAAAAAAGGCACTTTTCTCCTGAAGCCCCTTCTCTTGAGCTTGCTCCTGGCCTCTCTACCATGGCAGGGTCTGGTGCACAGGCATTGCATAGTGGATACTTCTGCCTGCCTAGTCTAATCTATTCTCCTTTTTATTAGAGACACAACCCTGTTTTGTGCAAAGCAACACTTCTCAGCCAAGAAACTACGTATCCCAACCTCATCCCAGCGATGGATGGCAAAGAAACCTAGTTCTGGCCACAAGATATAAACAGAAGTCACCAGCTGGGACTTCCAGGAAAGCTCATTAAGCAAATTTGACTTTTCCCTCCTGCAGGAAGCTTAAAGCAGGTTTGTGCTCTTCACTGAGAGTCTTTCACTTCTTCAAAGATCCTGGAGGTACAGCCGTCTCCTTGTCCCCATGAAGCAACAAGCATGAGGATGAAAGCCATATTATCAAAAGAAGAGGGAACAGAAAGTCAGAAAGAACCTCAGATCTGATGACGTTGTAAAGTTACCTATCTGCCCCGGGACGCTTCCTCCACAATAGAGAAAACGAGACTCTTTTTTGATTAAGCCACTGCAGCTTGAGCTTTCTGTTCTATTAGACCTGGAATGGATTCCGGCTGCTGTATCAGTTGCCAATGAGTTTCACCAACAAGAAAAAGAAAATCTCCATTGTATACTTCAAATCTTGCACTGTCCTGTGTTTAGATCAACTGTTGACTGATGCTAACTTAATTAAAAGAACATGACAAAAGTCGCTGGGGGAGACAGAGTTGGCCCCTGTAAGGGACAACAACATGTCCCCCTGTAAAAACAGTCATCAATACGTAAAGGGCTAAAAATTGCTGTATCTTGAGAAAAGATGAAATATATTGTGTAGTAACTGTGGTAACTCCTACGAATTTAAAAGGGACAGCAACACCCACTATGTGAGTAGGACATGTTGTTTTCTCAGAAGGATGTGTTCTTACCGTAACAGCTAATTCTCAATGTCTTAATTCTTTTTTTAATTTTTTTATTAGATCATAATTGTGTACATTAATTCTATCATAGGATAC
Organism: Galagoides demidoff; assembly: GCA_963574575.1. Lineage (NCBI taxonomy): Eukaryota > Metazoa > Chordata > Mammalia > Primates > Galagidae > Galagoides > Galagoides demidoff. Next base: position 6,901 of record CAUYQV010142217.1, read on the forward strand.
AGTGTGTTGCTTCCATATGCAGTTTGGAAAACTCTCATCCAACTGGCAAACAAAGCCATCATGTCTTTCTCATAATTTTGTGTTAAGACATTTATATTCAACCTTTAGACAAATTCACACGTACCCTAACAGGACAAATCATAGGCATTGATCCCCACAATATCATTCTCTTCACCCATCCTCCCCCGGCCCCTCTCCCCCTTACCCTGTAGTCTAGGGTTCCAATTGGATTGTAGCTTTCCTAAGATAGCTAACAATTAGTTTCAAAATAGTGTTGAGTACATTGGATACTTTTTCTTCCATTCTTGAGATACTTTGCTAAGGAGCAAGATCATCAAGGTGTCAAAACCCCGAGGCATGAAGATACAGTTTATCCCAGGGGTAAAAACCTGCCTGAAGGCACAGAGGCCACGGAGCAGGAAGAGAAAAGGAAGACCTCAGCTCTGACTTCCCAACTGGCTGCGGAGACGCCAACTGTAACGTCTACTGGTGTGTTATCTGTTCCTTGTTGCGCACATATTGCTACCTCCAAAATTATGTTTCACAGCCCCTCTTTTCCCTTCATGGTTTGTAGAGAGAATACAGGTGATAGTTAACTTGGTAATTAACAGTTACAGTACACACAGGCAGAAGAGAAGGAGGACGAGGACGTGGTCTGAGATTCAGACGCTTTGCTGAGGAAGTGTGGGGGAGGAGGAGTGAGCAGGAAGCAGGTGGACCCTGGACTTCTCACTGCTGGCTTAGGGTTTTCTGATCCTCTGAAGTACTCCGAGGACTCAGAGGTCAGCCCATCTCAAGAGCTTATTGGGGCAACTGGAGGCTAGCACATCCCAGACGGCCGTCTGTGCTAACAGGGCCATCGTGGGTGTAAGGAGGTGTGGTTGAAAGTAAGAGTCGCAGGTGGCAGGTGCAGCGAGGAGAGAATGAAAGGCAGTGAGCTCCCTGGGGCCTGAGTGTTACACCCAGAGGCAACGTGTCCGAGCACTGTCTGCTGAGCAAAGCGCAGCTCAGGGCTAGGCCTGGATCTGGGCCTAGTGAGGATGTTGAGTTTTGATCGTGATCAAGATTACACATCAACGGATAGTTGAGTGAACAACTGGATTAACCTCACACTCTAAGTATGAGCCCAAGAATGTATTTGAAAACAGCTGCCTGAGAAGAGCTGGAATAGAGCCACGATACTAGACCGATGACACGGAGAGCTGGCGTTTGACGAACTTAATAAAAGTGTTGTGTTTTCTGACATTGCTGCTCCAACGAGCTCAAACCCCCCGAGAACGGACAGGGAAGCTCATCAAGCGGGAAGTCCAAGCCTAGGAAGGATGGGCCAGTTGTCAACTCAGAGTCCTGGGCGGTTCCCCATGTGCTGCTGAAAGTCTTGTTATTTTTTTGGCTCCGTTTAAAAAGCAGCACTCCTGGTCACCTGTCAGAGGCAGGAGATTTTTATCTCAACAAGAGAAGACTTTCATGTACTTGGAAAATCTCCATCTCGTTGCAAAATATTATGAAACAGCCGTAGATAGCACATTTTCTCTCTCCCTAAGAAGCTAAAGTACTTTGACGTATATCTTATTTAATCTTAAAACAACTCATCGGAGCTACGGGAAGGAGGGAATGAAGTATATCTGGCACCTGGAATACCCCGGGCTTTCGCAGAGAGTAAGTGACAGGGAGACTCAGGCTCTGAACGCAGCCTCGGCTCCCAGCCCGGTGGTCTTTCTTTGTGTTGACCTCACCGTGGCGACCTTCTGAACCAGTTCCATCTAAAGAGAGCTCGCTCACACAGACTGGACTTCTCGTTGACCAAGAAGCACTTGCTGCTGTTGGCCGTGTGCAGCCTCCTGACCAGGTTTGGGGAAGGCAGTGAAAACTGCACAGGATGCGCCCGGAGACAAGGTGGGAGCGAGATCTGGGGCCAGATTCACGACAGGGGAGGGGACCTGCCTGAGCAGTGCAGAGATGGCATCTGCCCCCGGGGCAGTTCGAGACCCTTTTCATTCAGGATATGGGGGTGGGCAAATTCCACACCTTGCCCTGGGTTAGGGCCCTTTGGTGGGGACGTCTAGAGGTGAGCTGACCAGATCCTTTGTGTCTTTGTCTTAGGAGGAGAGGGGGAGGACGGGGAGGGTAAAGCATTTGTGTGTGGCTTCGTTAGGTCCCCCGCAGGCAGGGTGGACGTTGTGGTGGGTGAGGCGACATCCGTTCCATCCCTTCCCTCTTGGTAGCTTAGTGTGTTCAGGCCGATGTAGCAAAAATGCCACAAACCAGTTTGCTTATAAAGAAGAGAAATAGGCCAGGCGTGGTGCCTCAGGGTGTATCCCAGCCCTCTGGGAGGCCAAGGCAAGCAGATTGCTCGAGCTCAGGAGTTGGACACCAACCTGAGCAAGAGGGAGACCCTGTCTCTCCTAAAAATACAAAAACTAGCTGGGCCTGGTGGTGTATGTGTTTAGTCCCAGCTACTCAGGAGGCTGAGGCAAGAGGATCTCTTGAACTTAGGAGTTCAAGATTGCTGTGCATTAAGATGACACCACGGCAGTCTATCCAGGGCACAGAGTGAGACTCAAAAAAACCGAGAAATGAGTGTGCATCACTTCTCAGCCTTTTGTCTAAGATCAAGTGTAGAAATGAGTGTGCAGTGTGCAGTCCTCTAGGCCGGGAAGGTCATGGTCAAGGTGCAGCAGGGGTGTCTGGGGAGGGCCTCTGTGCTGCCTCTTTACAGCAGGCGTGCAGACTCAGGCACTGTTATAAGGGCACTGGTCCCATTCCTGAGGGCTCTGCCCCTATGACTTAAACACCCAGTGGGCCCATCTCCAAATACTATCAACTTGGCCATTCGATATCAACATTTGAATTGGGGGGGGTGACAACATCTAGATCATAGGAAATGGGACAAAGCAGTTTTCACTCAAGGGGTGTATCTGATGCAACAGTCTAGGAACGGGTGTGTGACCAGAGAGATTGTTCTTCCTCACTGGCAGAGACGGCCATGGAGGCACAGACAGGCAGGCCTGCGATGGCTCCTGGCAGCCTCCCCAGCCCCAGAGCAGCGGCCTCAGGGTGAGACGGACGCCGTGGACAGCGGCGTGGGAGACGACAGGGCACCGTCTTTGGTGCATCGTTGAGCCCCAGATCCGCTCCTGCTTCTCGTTTCCCTGACATCTGTAAGTTAAGGAAAACTTCCCTGTGTGAGCTGGCCGGAGTGAGCTGGCCGGAGTCAGTCGGCCTTCCTGTTGTTAAAGCTGAAAACCTTCGAGTTGCAAAAGGACTCAGAAGAAAACAGTGCTCACTGTCGCTGAAGGGGCGACTTCTCCGCTTTCAGACTCTCCTCTCCCACCCTCGTCCCGCACACCCGGGACCTGGTGCTTGTGACCCCAGCAGCCCTGAGGGTGGACCCTCCTTCCCAGCCCCTCTCTCCTCAGTCTGCATCTCCTCGCTACAAAGTCCTCTCTCCCAGGCTCTCCCAGGCTGGCCTGGGGTCACCTTGGGGGTGGGGCGCTGTGGAGGGCATGTTAAATGTTAGCCCTGCCTGGACCCCTCTAGCCATGCTCAGACCTTCCTCCTGCTGTTCTGTCCTGGGGAATGGGACAAAGCCAGCTCTGTCTTCTCCGTGTTTCTTTCTAGTCCCTAATGGAGATTCATGTTGCCACCACAACCACCTAACGAGACTGCTGGTGTCCTGAGCCCAGCTCCCAAAGCTAGGCTGACCCCCGCAGAGCAGAGGCTCCCAAGTGACTGACGCCTCCCATGTGATAAGCCCGACGGAAGCTGGGGACCTGGGACCTGCGTCCAGAGCTGAAGGACAGGGTGGAGCAGGTAGGGCAGAGAAGATTCTGCGTGATTTCTGGAAACCCCTTCAGGGTCCAGGTTGGGGCTTGAAGCCAGGGTGGCTTCCCCACAGGGACAAAGAAGCCTGGGTTCTGAAACCACCTTCCAAACCCTCTGGCTCCGTTCTTTTGACAAGATCACTGATTCCTCTTCCCTGTAGAATGCAGCCAATAGTCCCTACCTCTTGGGGTTGCAAATTAACTTTTAATTTATAAATAATAACTGACAGCATATGGTGTGATGCTTTTGATGTAGGTAATATCGCAGAAAGATTGAATCAAGAGACTGAACATACCCATTACCCCACCTACTTATCTTTTTTGTTGTTGTTATTGTCTTGAGGGTACTTAAAATCTACTCTGCTAGCAATTTTGAAATCCACAATTCATTATCATTAACTGTGGTCACCATGGTGTTTTGAATAAAATGAGACAAACACACCTGACATCACCCTTCATTTACAGGACAAAGAGGGATCTCAGACCATGCACGGGTGCACTGTACACGGAGCTTCAGGTTAGGGTACTGAGCTGAGGCACATGTTTGAGGCGAGGGAAGAAGCCTCGGGGAGGGCTCTGAGACCGAGGGACTGGGCCCCCACACTCATCTGCTCTGGATTTACTCTCGTTGGGTATGATGAACACGCTGGATTCATCTCTAAGGGTTTTAGGTCGCCCCTAGTGAGGATGGCAGGTGGCTGTGATTTCAGCAACAGTCCTTCCCGGCCCCTCTGAGTGCCCCCGCAGGTTTTCAGTCCTTGGTCAGGCCTGTAGGAAGTCATCCCCCATCTCTCCCTGGTTCTATTTCATACTCTCTCAAGAAGGCAAATGGTAGCACTCTCTTGCCCTTGTAAATGGACCAAGTGTTCCATAGATCAGACACAATTCTTTAAGAGCCCCACGCCTACCTCATCATCTCTTCTCTTTCATTCTCTCAGTTCCAAATAGGGAACTTTAGGTCTTTTTGCCTTTGGATTCTACTCTGACAACAGCCCTCCAACTCTGCCCCCAAACATCCTCCCGATGTCTGAACTCCATCATCATCCTGGACAGGCCCCCGCCTCTCCGTGCCCTCCAGACCCAAATGCCCGGCTCGGTTTCTCCTTGACCAGTTCAAGTAGTGTCCTGAAAACCATGTCAGGGTCTTTCTTTTTTCAGGAAGGAGCCTTTCGCACTGGCTGCCCAGGTTGATGCCCCGTTTTTCTACCTCTTTTCTAATTGACCCTCAAGTTGAAGTAAAGTGAGATCTCAGGCCCTGTGCTGGGAATTCCCAGGTGAAGTGTGTGAAGATGCGGGTTTCTGATCTCAGGCAAGGTGCCAGAAAGAAGTTTCAATGTCCCAGGGTTTCATGCTTCAAAGACGGGCCCTGTGGATATTGGTTTGCACCTGGTATACACAGGAAGGGATGTGGTGCCCGCGGACTGGAACCTGTACGGGAAGTCACAGTGGCTTCCACTGAGGACGACTTGGCTGAAGATCTGATACTCGCTGGAGATTATGCCCCAATTTATGAATTTAAGTATTAGGATAACCAAGAAGTAAGAAGTGGGGTTCATCTGTAGACTCAGTCTTTACTGGTACTTTATAGCTTTCCAAAATTTGCAAGCCCTCAAATTTAAAAGGTAGATAAGGTTCTCTTGTTATTTTTTAATGGAAAGGCAAATAGATCTACCCACAAAGAGGGCTGCTGTCCTGGCCAGATAACAGCATTCATAGTATCGCATTTGTGATCTTTTTTCTAGGAGACACTTCAAGTCCATGTGGAGAGACAGTGGCCCAACCAAATTAAGATACTCTTTAACATATTGTTCAAGCCAATAAACATTTATTGAAAATGTATATGCCCAAAGCACTGAAGAGGATATCAAGGTCAGTAAGACCTTAGTTCTCCCTGAGGCTTACAGGTGAAAAGACACACATATGGGCAAATACCTACAGTGATAAATAAGTAACACACAGTAAAAAGTAGTCTGGGAAGAAAATAATGACCCCAGAGAATCTGATGAAGCAGTGCTTTTTACCCTTTTTTATCTCATGGCACACTTGAACTTCTGTGGCACACTTAAAGTATGTTGATTTTAAAAAAGAGTAAAGAAAGAATATACTTACTGTGCTTTGAACTTCTTTTGAAAATAATTTAATCCATGATCTTTAAAAAAAATTGTAGCACACCTACGATCTTCTCACTGCACACAGCGTGGGCACCTGAAAATCACCATGGTGCCAGACACAACTACAGAAGACCTCTGCCTAAGACTTGTAGACATTAAACTGAAGTAATAAAAAAAAAAAGAAGAAGAAGATGAAGCAAGTCACTGTGGTAGAAGTGGGTTTGCATCACACCCTGACCGACGGGTAGTGCTCCTACAGTTAGAGGTGATGGGGACGGGAAGGAAGGGCAGGCAGACGCAGGTGAGAGAGGGGGCCTGTACTCTGAATCTGGGGAACACAGATGCAGGGCAGACTGAGAGGCAGGTCAGAGCACTGTGACTGCCCCCCAGAAGGTGGTCATTTTCCTCTTTCTAACTGGTCTCTGGTGTTGCTCAAGGGACTCGTTCACCAGCCTTGCACAGGCAACCCCACAAATGCTCAGGTGAGAGGCTAGCGAGAAAGTCAACACGTGCTTCAATCAGCATCTCCCATTAAAGGAACCTTAACCATTCAGTTGGGGCTCAGAATAGGTTTTTTGTCCACGGCTGATTGTTTTAGCTGTGTCTTTTCCAAGCAGGCGCCATGCAGGCCTCCCCTCCCCTTACGTCACTTCCTGCCCCTGAGACTCCATGACCCGAGACCTGAGCGGAGCCTCCAGAGCCCCCTGAGCGCCCCTGGAGGATTTTGTGTAGCCTGGGTAACCCCACATTCCAAACCACACCGTCCTGAGCACGTCCTCCACGCTGGATGAAAATCCGCCCTCCCCTTTTCGCATGATGCATTGAGACTCAGACGACAAAAATGTTTCTTTATCTGAGTGAGGAAAAAGCAGCAGGGAGATCTGTGGCGTGCCTTAATGGCAGTGGGGCTGAGGATAATACAGTGGGTCTGGACGATTAGGAGGATTTTACAGTGCTCCAGGCAAGAGGTAACAGGAGCCTGAATTAAAGCAGGAGACTTAAAAGAAGGGGCAGATATGGAAGGCATTTGGAGATAGGATCAAAAGGCTTTGGCAAATGACTGAAGGCGCAGGGGAGGCACAGAAATACTGAAGTGACTTTCCAGAGGCACAAGGCCAGTTCACAGGAAGGCAAGGCCGGTAAGGGCAGTCATTCTGGGGCTCGGGGCAAGGGAACAACTTACTTAGAAAGTAACAAGGATATGCTTGGCTCCTGTTTGTTGAATTAGTTATAATCTGGGTGATCATAGACTGTTATCGTCCAAACTAGGACACTGTTGAGAGAGAAAAAAAAAGTCACAATCGCACCAAGACAACAGGTGTGAAGCAAGGTCGTTCCAAGGGCAGGCACAGGCTTGGTCTCCCTATTTCCAATACCGGTCAGCAGTTACTCAGTTGGGCTGGGCATTAGGAAGGCGGCTCATGGTCCATCGTATCTTGGGATTTCAGAATTGCAGGACACTTCCAGAAATCCATATAATGTGCCTCTCTATACTCCCAGAGAGTCCTGTATGCTACATTGCTTATGGCTGGCCTCTTTTGGAACAGTCCCTAGTATCCAAGGTCAGACAATTAGGTTTGCTAAGTCCTCCTAGAAAAAGTGCCATGTGCCTCAATGCTAAATATCACTGTGGTCACCTTCCAGTGCTCCTCTGGGGAAGTTACACACAGACACCTGGCCATCAGAATATACTTACTGTGCTTTGATACAGAGCTGTCACTGTATTACCCTTGATGTCCTGAATGTCATCAAAATGTCTTCCTTTCAATATTTCCTTCACCTTCAGTAAAGAAAAAGTCATTGGGGGCTACATCAGGTTAATAGGGAGGGTGTTCCAACACAGATGTTTGTCTACCAGCTAAAAACTCCCTCACAGACAGTGCCGTGTGAGCTGGTGCATGGTCGTGATGTGAGAGCCATGAGTGGTTGGCCAAGACTCTCACATAAGATTTTTCTGCTTCTCTATCAATGATTACTTGGTGTGCTGTGCTTCTCATGGATAGCTGAAAATTTTGATGCAAAAAATTGATGAATTTTTGGAACATTTTCATCAGTTCTGCTCATCACTGGTCACCCTGACATCTCTCCATCAGGGATGCTTTCTCTCCCCTCAGAAAAACATTTGATCCGTGTGTACTCTGCTGTTTTATTCCTGGCATCATCTCCATATCCACATCCCTGATTTCACTTCCACTCTTGCCAAGTTTAACAAGAAATTTATGATTGTTTGTTCATTGCTCCAGTTCAAGCTCTGACATTCCCCCAACAATACACAACAGCGATAAGGAAAGCCAGTCAGTAAGATGGCTCCAGGCATGGACACGAACACAGCTGTGAGATGACGCTGATAAACCAAGGTCACGAAACCTTACAGAGCTGTTTGTTCAGTGCTGCCGACATAAGCACATGGTGGTGAGTTTGCAGACTTCATTATCAGAGCTCTTAGGGGACTCGCTATGACATTCAGAAGCCCACTCTGGGTTTGGACAGTGCTAATTGTTCTTTCTCATTATACGTAGCTAAAATTGCCTTCCCTGTAAATGCCACACATTGGCACTAATAATCCTTCCAGTAATGCTGTCATCACTGATATTCCAATAGCTAGGATTGACTGAACACCTACAAAGGGCCAGGCCTTCCATGGATTTGCTTTGAAGCTGTCCAACAAGTTCATTCACATGGAGGCACCATCCGCCCCCCCCCGCCCCCCCCCCAAGATGAGGCAGCAGACACAAAAGGGACTGTTACTCTTCGAGGAGACACTGCTAAGTGGTAGAGTAGAATTGGAGGCGAGTTCTGTCTTCCCGATCTTGAAGCCCATGTTCTTCCCTCGGCAACACACACCTGCATGCCCAGGGACCTGGCCCCGGAGGAGGGCAGACCAAAGTCTCTTCCATATATCAGCCCTTGCGATACTTGGAATAATATCTTCTCTTGCTGATTCCAATTTCTATTTCATTTTCTCCACATCTACTCTCTCAACAAGACACCAGCTTTTCCTTTTTAAATTTCTGGATCCCTCGCTGTGAACAAGTTTTGACTTAATGATGTTCCTCTTAAAATCCGATGCTCGGGACCAAACCCATTTCAGGCATTCCCCTACCAGCACAGACATGAACAAGTTCCCTGCTTGCCCTGTCCCAGGCACAAGGCTTCCGTACGAGACATGGTCTCTGTGGGCTGTTTCTCCTTCATTGCCATCTCCCCTGCACATCAGGGTGTCAGGCACTCAGCAGGGTTCAGTATGGAGGGTGTGGCATCTTAATGCAATTCATGACTTACTCTAAATGCAGGTTTTGTGGGGGGGTGGGGTGGGGGGGTGGGAGGGGTTGTTTTGCTCCTCAGAACCTCCTTCAGATACCAGTGTCATTTCCTTGCCCTTTCAGCTTTTATCCCAAAGGTGAGCCAGGGTTCACCACTGGGTTCCAGCAGCAGAACCAACAATCCAGGTTTATCCAGTCACAGTCCAAGCCCTTGCTTTAGAGATCTGTACAGGAATGGGCACAGTGGGGTACTGGACTGTATCAGCTGGCTACTGCTCAATGATGCCGTGTAACAAATTATTCCAGAATTTGCAGCTTATGATAACAAGCATTTATTTGTTGCTCACATATCTGAGGATGGGCTGATAAAAGTTAGGCCTGGATGACGTCAGCCCAAGGAGATGATCACATCCAGGGCCACTCTGGGCTCTGATGCTCCTTCCTTGTTGTGTCTCTGAGACCAGGGATTTTCCTCTCATGGTTGAAAGGCAAGGGTGTAGGCAGCTTCCTTTTTGTTTCTAATTTGCTAGCTTCCCATCAGGCAAGCCCATGGCTGGGGAGGGTGCACTGCCCCCCAGGAGACTGGACAAAAAGTGGTCTTACCATTACTACCACAGAGCAAGGAATTATGACTAAGAAATATCTCAGTCTACCTCAACAATAGGGTCCAGGCCAACGGAATCCAAGTCCTGGACTTCACTGGAGCTCTTCAAGAAGCAGCCTCTTCCTCCAGTGGCTTGGGTGTTGTGACGAAGTGAGTCTACACTTAGGCCCAGCACACAGAGGCAGGACTGTGTCACCCCAGAGAAGGAGGGAGGTGGGAGGAGCTGGGCCCTGAACCGAGCCGTCCGTGAAGACAAGCCACCTGCTGCAGCCGGGTCAGCCACCACACTCCTTGTTCTGCTGAGACCGATGGTGTTGGGCTTTCTGTCACTTGCAGACAAAGCCGTCCTCACAGCTGTCATGAAAGAGTGAAACTGTCTCCACAGCTGAGCTACAGCAGTGACTACTAAGCCTGTGGACATCCTGGCCAGAGTTTTTATATGCCGCTGTCTAGCCTACAGGCTGCTGGTGCAGCCGTCGTGAGGTGGAGCGATGCCTGAAACCAGGCCACTTCGTCTTGTTCCTCGAATGCCTTCTAAAAGTATTTCAAGTCATTCGTAGTCTTGTTTTCGTAGGCAAGTTTTTAATATTTTGCCCCATGAAACAGCCCTTTTTACAACTTACTTGGGTTTAAATATTTCTCCAAGGAAGAAATGCAACTGAATTGAAAATCCCAGGTGAAAGCTCAAAAGACATGAAATCAGCATTTTTTTAGGATAAACACATGAGAGGAGAGTTTTATAATGACACTGTGTTCCCAGCCTGTGGCTCTGGCGGTGTAAGGAAGAGCAGTACCGGTGGCAGGAAGGAGCCCGGGACTTCAGACCATGCCCCAGGCCTGCCGTCTCTCTACCTCTGTGCTCTCTGTGAAAAGGCTATGACTTCTGTCTTATGTGACTTACAAGACTTGAAATAATCGTATGAGATAAGAAATAGGAATCGGTGGGTATTTTTATTTTTCCTTATTAGAATATTTTCCCAAATGTACCAAGTTTAAAGAGAAATCACCTGGTTTAAACTACCTAGATGTATTATTAAAAATCTATGCCATATATAGCTAGATGGTTGGTTGCTAGTGTTACGACCGTCACATTGGAAGAAATGGGGGCCATATTCTCTAGTGCTTTCTTAGGAGCAAGAAAGCCTTTCCTACGAGCGTCCAATTAAGTCTTCCCCTCTGGTTCATTGGCCAGAAGATGCTCACCTGTCCAACTATTAAACCAGGCACTGGTGAGGGAAATGGGACAGCCAGGATTGGCTGGAGCAGACATCCTTCCCACCCAACGCAGGTTCACGGGAGGACGCACTTGAACAACTCCAACATTTGTTTCTCAACAAAGACGCACGGTGCTGAAGGTAGAGATCAGGGGCGCCCGGTAGAGTACTCACCCAACGCCACCATCAGTAGCCTGTTTGCATGCCTGGGGTAAGAGGGGCAGCGTCTTGCTCTTGAATCCCAAGCCCCCAGGACAATTTATGAAACCAGTGGGAACTCAGTAACCACTTACTGAATTTTATGACCGGATTTTACGTTGTTCGTTTCAGCTCTCGGGCTCTGTAAACACGTCGCAGTGGTAGGCTGCCATGGCTTCTGTGCTTGGTGCTGGGTGGAGAGCTAGCGGGGAGGAAGGGGCGCCCCGCGTGTGTGTAAAACTCCAGTCGGTCCCCCGCGACTTTCAGAATGATTCCGTTCCCCTGCCCCCTATACATGATTATCTACAACCTTTAGAACTAATTAGAAGTAGGAGGATCAAAGATGATATATTTTAAATTTGCTTCCCGCCTCACCCACTTAAGTAAAGAATCCTGCATAGCCCATTAAGCTGGAGGCACTTGCTGACAGGAAGGAAACCATCTGGGGAACAACTTCTGTTAATTATGTTGGAGCACACTAACGAGAATAAAGAGCAGCCCGTAATGACCTTCCCTTTGGTGGCAGAGTACAGTGCGGAGTAGACAGTCGTGGCTCAGAGCCAGAAGCTAATGGTTAGTATTGGCACCAAACACTCAGCTCGCTAGGACTTAATAATCTCCCCTCGGTAGAGAAAGTATTTTAGGCATTCACAGCATAAATCCTCCTACCACCTGCATGTAACTAAGCTCCAAAATAGTCATTTAGGGCATTATTTGGAATCCCTTAGTCAATGTGCATCTGGGTGTTACCGCCTCTGTATCTTTCTTTGTTTTCGGCCACAGTGAAAGAGGCCAGAGACCAAGTTTTGTGTTTTGTTTCAACCAATAACAATATTTAAATGTTGCTGGGAAAAGCGTCGAGGCAATTATTGCATATCCCTAGGGAATAAAAATACACAAAAATAATTATCCTCATTATGACCTGGATGAGTAAATTCTTTACGCTACTATTTCTAATTTTACTTTATCCTTGGCGATCCACGCAAACCCTATGTCGCCCACACAAAAAGGCAGAGTTAAACCTGTGGCATTTATATCATGAGTCAACGATAGGCATCAAAACATCAGTAGTTTTTTGTTTTGTTCATTCCTTGCTCACTTGTTTTGAGAAAGATTTTTAAAGTGGCCTACCTAAAATGACAAACTTAAGTACAATTAAAAAGAAAACTATTTAAAATTTTAAAATGTAATATTAAACTTTATTAAGGAAAGTTAAACAGAGCATAGGAAAATAAATTGAAATCAGGAGTGAGGCTAGTATCCAAACATGCATTGTGAAATCTGACACATTACTGCAGGTGGGCCACACACCTGGCTCTGAGCTTCCTAGTAGCCCCCTTAGAAGAGACAGGTATGTCAGTGGCCACTTGAGGGTCAGAAAAAAGTTTTAAAACCGTCTCAAGCGCAAGCGTTCCCTAGTATTAAGAGTGCTTAAAGCTGATTAAGTCACCTCATGCATCGACAATATTGTATGCATTTTAAAAAAAAATCTTAGAAATTCCTGCTTCAAATCAGTGGAAAAGGTTATTTTAGCAGAAATCTTAAATAAAAGTTCCTTAACTATGAACTGTCAACATGGAGCTCCTAAATTACAACAAATCTCTAAAGAATATAAATCTGTAACATACTAAATTTTAATAGCTGGAGATATTAGCCAAGAAAGTGCTTTATGTAATTTCTTGATATATATTTAAGCCTTTGATGTGTACGTCAAGAATATAATTCTTATGAAGGCAGGTATGTCCAAGGGTTTGCACAGAAGTAACAAAATAAAAGTTGTTTGTGCCTAAATCATCCCATCTGTGTCTGTTGGACAATCCTCAATCTTCTTTGCAACCACATGCATCAAGCAATTGGCTAAATATCCCTGTAGACAGGATGTCTCCTGTTTGCATTTGAACCACTCTTCTGTTTCAAATACAAATGCAATTAATTTGCATTATTTATTTAATCTGTCTTTGCATACTAATGTCATAAAAACTGAAAATAAATATTAGGTCATTATCAGCATGCCTCAAAATATCTTTCTATTCAGTGAAATTAAAAGATTCTTTTTTTTTTTCTTTTTGAAAAAAACCAACCTCAACTTTCTTTAAAGCCTTTGATGCTTCCTCACGTCCTACTATCATCTGGACCGCCCACTATTAACTTTGAAGTTGACTCATCTGGTAACAGGCTTGCTGCAAGCTGTAGAGCACACCTCCCATTCAAAGAGTTAGATGTTGTCCATGTGACAGATTTAATCAGTCCCTTGGTCTCTCAGACATGCAGCTGGTGGTGAATTCTTTTTTGCTGGTGTAATATTGTAAGTATCCTAAGTTAAAACTAACACTGCCATTAAATTTTCATCTTGTTCTTCACGAAGACTGTTTTCTGGACGTAGCATGTGTGTATTTTTTTATGTGGCAGTGCCAAAGCGATATTTTATGCTACATCAGACCTTTAGTGTTCTGAAAGCATGGCCCAATGTAATAGAAAAGTCAGTAAAGAATCCAAGTTACTCTATCTGGGCTAATGCAGAGCCCCTAGAATTATTGGTAAAAATAAAAATATGACTCTCTTTGGCAGTTTTATGCTACAGATGCTGCATTTAAGATGACAGCATTGAAATTCAGAAAAACATGTGGGATTTGTAGAAATTCTCTCCATGTCCAGATTGCTTGGCCTCTACAAGTCAAAATGTCACTTCTGAAGCACATCATTTACCAGTCCCTCGGCAAAACAAGTGATCTTTAGAAAGTCTCCCATGGAACCAGCAAGGTAAATAGTAATACAGCTGGAATGTCATCACAGTCGGGGGGATGGAGCTTCACCTATCGCCAACTTTTTATAGACAAGTCAAAAGGGAAAGGAAACTAACACCAAATATAAACCAGAAAAGGCTTTAAAACAACAACCCAAACTTTTGGCAACTACCCATGAGTATATATCCTGGGGAGAGGCCGGGTGTGGCTGGGGAGATAGAGGAGCCATGTGGGATCCGTAGAATACATATCCTGTTCTGTGAGCACAAATCAAACACTAGGGATCAGCGAAACCTTCTCAAGACGAATGCTTTCCTGTAGTCCTCTCCACCACTTCTTCAAATTCTACACGTAGGCCTACAGCAAGAGTCGCCTTACAAATTTCCACTGCCATTTTGATCAGGTAGAAAAGTATGTCCATGTTCTGTAACTTCATTTTGATGAAAGCTAAGGCAAAGGAAAAGACGCAAGAGAGAACTTCAAAAAGTTTATGGAAAAATAAAAATCAAAATATTTTATTTCTCAGCTTAAGCTTTATCAATTTCAAGATACTTTTCTAAGTGATGGCACCAGCCGTTTAGTCCATCCCTAAAGAGCTGAGGGTCTTGGGAATGTAACCATTTCAATGCAGTGTTATTTACATTATTAACTGAAGAAAAAATGGATGCCTGGTAAAAAAAAAAAATTTAAGATTATGAAATAAAAAGAAGTCAGAAGGAGCCAAATCAGGGCTATAAGTTGGATGCCTTAATGGTTCCCGGTCAAAACTCTTGCAAAATTATTCTTGTTTGATGAGAAGAATGAGCAGGAGAATTGTCTCTCGTGAAGATGTCCTAGGTGTTTTCCTGCTAACACTTTGGCTTTCTCAAAACACTTTTTAAATAAGCAGATGTTGGCCCAGCACCTATAGCTCAAGCAGCTAAGGCACCAGCCACATACACCAGAGCTGACCGGTTCAAATCCAACCTGGGCCCGCCAAACAATGACAACTACAACCAAAAAATAGCCAGGCATTGTGGAGGGCGCTTGTAGTCCCAGCTACTTGGGAGGCTGAAGCAGGAGAATCGCTTAAGCCCAGGAGTTGGAGGTTGCTGCGAGCTGTGACACCACAGCACTCTACACAAGGCGACAAGCTTGAGGCTCTGTTTCGATTTTTAAAAAAAGCAGATGTGATCGTTTGGCCCTCCAAAAAGCCAAAAAGAAAAATGGGTTGAGCATCCCCCAAAAACTGTCGCCATGGCCTTTGCTCTTGACCAGTCCACTTATGCTGTGACTGGATCAATTCTACCTCTCGTAGCCACTGCCTTGACTGTTCTTTGTCTTCAGGATGGTAGTGGTAAGGCCATGTTTCATCTCCTTCTTCAAAGAGATGCTTCAAAATCTTGATCCCCCTTGCTCAAAATTTGCATTGAAAGCTCTGCTCTTGTCCTCAGCTCATCTGGGCGCGATAGCTTTGGCACTCATCAAGTAGAAAGTTTGCTCAACTTTAATGTTTGGGTCAGAATTGTGAAGGCTGAACCACTCGGCAGTATTGGCTGTTGGCTGCTGTTCATCACTGGTCCACTTCAGTTAGGGCATGAACAAGATCGATCTTTTTCGTGCAGTGTGATGGGGATAGTCTGCCACTGTTGATCTTTTACATCATCTTGTCCCATATTAAAGTGAGTTAGCCAGTTATTAACTGCTGATTTCTGGGGGGACTTGGCCCCATTGACTTTTTATAAATTATCCAGGATTTCATCATTTTTCCACCAAGCTTCACCATAAATTTGATGTTTGTTCTCGCTTCAATTGTATTGGAATTCACATTGCTCTGATAGAGGGTCTTTTCAAATTGATAAGACATCATTATCCTTGCTGGTGCCTCAGACTAGATCCTGTCCAGGCATGTTTTAACAAGTTAGTACAAATTTGTGTTGATGCAAAAAAAAAAAAAATTGAAATCCATGCATAATTTTCACATAATATACCTTTCCTATGAACTTTTTGAAATCCCCTTGTACATAAAACATTTATTATTCCTTAGAAAGGTATTCTAATGAACTGATGTTTGTGCTTAAGGTAAAGATTCAGAATAGTTGGGTTCTAGGGCCAATTTTAAGACAGATTCCAGGCCCTCCCACCCCCCAGTTATATTATCCCAACTAAGCATGTTTCCTAACCTATTTGACCTTCATGTTTCCCATCTGTCAAGCAAGGATAGTATCTTTTGCACAGTAAAAGGAACAAACACCGACTATGTTGAGCCTTTAGCAAAGCGTGTCATATAGGAAGTGATCAGTTAAGTACAGCTGGCCTTACTCCTGAACGTGCACTAGAAACCTACAGCCTAACAAGTGTCATGAAAGTAAACAGCAGAGTACTGTGGTAAGGGGATTCTGCAAGACAGATCTAAATACAGGATAAGTTCAGAATACAGAACGTACTCTCATAATAACAAAACTCCGTGCTTTCCTTCTCTGAAAAGGTTACGATGCAGTTACGGAGTGGTTAAGGAGAAAAACACCATGTCCTGAATTTTGGTTAAATGATGAAGAAACAAATTGACATAGATAAATATGAGACCTTCCTTTTTTGAAAAGCATATTATCATTTTTTATTTTAGATGATTTCTAGATTCTTGGGTAACTTGGGAGTTACCTAAGCCATGGTTCAATTTTGCACAATCACTTTAAAAGGATGAGTAAAGGTTTTTTTTTTTTTTTTTTTAAATCTTGGTTTAGCAATAATTTGTTTATCTCAGAGGATAGAAACTTGACTCCCTTATGTACGAACTCACCTTGTTACGGGCAAATTGCTTAATCTCCCTATTAATCACCTTGCCCATCCATAAAACAGCACAATAATATTTACCTACCTCACAGAGTATTGTGAGTCTTTACTAATTAATGTTTGAGAGATTAGGATCTTTGGATGAAAGGGACTATAAAGTATAATTATCTTATTTTTGCATGATATGTTATGGAATAAGATTTTAAGATTCTGTGACAAAGGCCAGTAAATCCCTGCAGACCCTACCTCTGACAGCCAGCCAACAGGGATTCTCTTTGGAAATGATTTTGAAGGCTTTTATCAGATTCTAATTTTGAATGTTTCCTTTTTATCTCTAATGTCATGAGTTCCCAGTGATGAAGGAGGAGAATTAGAAGTTCCCTCCATCATCACATCATTCTGCTCTCCATCTTCACCTGTCTCTTAACCAAACACTCCTGTTCAGAGTTCATTCTTTTCAAGGTCAGGTTAAAGGGAAGGACCTCCAAAATAACACATTTTTCTGAGTGCACTTCTTTTGTTAATCTTTGATTTCTTTTTTTTTTTTTCCTTTCATACATCTTTTGCAGGAATAATTCATCTTTTTTCCTCTCTAAGGAAATGGCCACAAACCTGGCTGAGTAATGTTAGTACCAGGAGGCATACTGATTAGGGAACACCCAGTGACTGTCTCCCCCTGCCACTTTCAATGGCTAGGACAGTTTGAGAGACCATTGCAGGAAACAATGCTTGAAAAATAGTTTAGACGCCTGAAGGAAGCAGAGAGCCCATTCCTGACCAAGTAACCCCCTACAGAGTCCTTGCCGTAGCACACGTCTGCCTACATCTCTTGTCTGTTCCCATGGCTTCCCACAGTCCATGACTCTAAACCCTTTGCCCCAAATGCTTTCTCCTAAGCCCCTATCTAATCCTCAAGACTCAGCTCAAAATTTCTCTCCCCACCATCCAGGAAAGTTAGTCAGCCCTCCCCCCAGCCCTCCCCCTCCATACTGTTCACAAACACAAGTGCATTATCAATACTGCATTCACATATATATACATATGGCATATATCACAACAACATAGTTATTTAAATTATTTTAAGATAGAATTCAAATCTAAATCATTTAAATTATAGTACATTTTTATTATTTGTTTCTTATTAATATTTATGCCTTATATGCTTATATAAACATTTGTTTCTCTAATTCATTTTTGTCCGCGCATTTATATAATCATTGTATAAACATAGTGATTAATGAAATACATTAAATATTATTGAAATATGCTTATGTCTTTATATAAACATACATAGATTCATAAATATATGTTTTACATATCCCTGTTACTATTTATTTAGAACTTTATTTGTATGTTTATATTTATTTATGTTTAGACAATTAAATAAATTAAAATGAATATAATTATTTCATTTCCTGTCTGCTTCACACACTAGGCCTTGAACTCCTCTAGGTCATGAATTCACAATGATAGATTCAGACTCAAACTGACTCAATAGTCCTTCCTTCCTGTACTGAGCCCTTAACTCCAGGCTGGGTCCTGCGCTACGTGATTTTTGTCCATTTTCTCATTTAACCTACACAATGGTCCAGTGAGATTATTGTTCACATTTGCAGATGAGGAGATGAAACTCAAACCAACGCAATCCCTGGTCCCAAGTGTTGAGGCTCATGCTTCTTGGTGATGAGGGAGGTGGGGGTGTGCGTCCGCACAGGGAGACAGGGGCCGGGGTGGGGACAGCTGAGGTCCAGGTCCCATCCCAGTATCGCTAGGTGGGGTGGTGTGGACTGCCTCCCTGTTCTCAGGGCCACGTTGCCTGAGAGACCCAGGTCTCAGCAGAAGCCAGAGAAAAAGGGGAACCCCTCCTCAGCAGTTAGGAAGGAAATCGATTTTGTAAAAACTGGACATTGCTACTTCTCTGATGATAACACTACAGAGAACGCTGGCTAAAAAGTAAATTCCAATTTCTTCTATACTCAGACGGTTTCTATCCCGAGTCCTTGCAACATTAGTGTCAGCTGGTGTTTATGTGAAATCCAAAATCTTGAGCCCCGCCCTGGACCGTAGAGTCAAATTCTGCATCTGGGCAAGCTCCTCGCGTGAACCCTGAGTACCACGCAGCACACCCTACCCTCTAGGGCATGCTCACCTCCTGACCATGATCTTTAAGTATGATTCTAAGTAAGACTCGCCTAATTCTCCATCCTTGTTCCAACAACTCAAATCTAAAGACAACCTGAGGGTTATGAGAGAGAAGTAAGGGCGGGGTGTCAAGTACACTAAGAATCAGATGGGAATATCAGATTTGCTGCAAGAAAGCTGTGTGATCTCTGGTAAATCACTGTCTCTGTGACGTAAATTCCATCACCATATCAGTTGTTCTGGAGGAAGGAGGAGAAGAAGAAGAAGCTAGGAGAGGGAAAGTAACATAGATTGTCATAAAGGTGACTGCTGCAATTCAAATATTCATTGAATAAAAGATTAATAAAGCAAAAGTGCAAATCTAGCTAAAAATAACGCGGACCGCATCTCTGTCTTAACCAGTGCTGTATTTTCTTTGACACCGTAGTTGCCCTGTAAATATATGAACCAGGAATGAATGAATAAATGGTCACTCTTAGGCTTACACTCTCTCAAAGCCAGGGGCATCTTCTTTTATACAACTCCCGTGGTTCTTACACATATTGGCACTTAAGACAATGTAACCATTTTTTAAGCAAAGTAAAATTATCCATCACCCTACCCATGAATGATTTTCCTGCAAATTCTCTCCCCATGCACGTCTTATACCCGGCGAGTCTGGGGCCACAGGAACCTGCACGCTCTGGCAGGTGGGGGCTGTCAGGAAGCAGTGTGCCTGGAGCAGCGTTCCCAACTTTCTTAGGACCCCGTAAGAGGCCTCCAACTTGCTGTGTCCTAATTTTTAAAACAGGATAATAAAGTTGAGCATTTTGGTGGTTTTTCATTTTTTGCTTTTATAAAAAAGTAATAGAGTGAACATCTTTGAGACTGTATATTTGTGGGTCTGTTGAGTGACATTTCTTTGACATTTGTAGGAATGGATTATTTAAAACACATGGTATGTTCATCTTTATGGCTCTTGCTACAGACTGCTGAATTTTCATACTGGTTCCAAAATTCTAGGATTCTGAGAGTCTTGAATTCTCTAGTGGCTGCAGCAAAGCCCAGAAGCCAGCAGCCGGCTACTGGTGCCACCGCAGTCCTTGAAAACAGCAAGGCAGACATCCTTGCATTCTTTTCTTTCACGGATGATTTAAACAAAATGGAAACTCTGTTCTAGCAATTGGCTTCCAGAGTCCAGTAGATGAAATATCGTGTTACACAGATGACCAGAGACTAGTTGGATAAACTAGATAAACGCAGAGTTGCATTCCTTCCCAGAATCGGAGAGTAGCACTTTGGAACACGGATTCACAAGTCTGTTGCTAGTCTATTTTTAAAATATCAAAGAGAAGGACCAGACGTCATAATGAATTAATATCCTGGGCTTTCCAATCCGGAGACACAGGTTCAATTCCCCCGTGGTTGAAAGTAAATCTGAGTTTTCTGGCCTCTTGGAGATCCCCAGTGGATATTTCATTTACCCCCAAATTTGACAGTTTGACAGGATGAACCCAGCACCTCCTTTTTTATTGTGACCGGAGGGCTGACGGCCCAGAGGAGTGAGGCAGGTGCCAGGACGGAGCAGCCGCGTCTCCCACTGCCCTCACTTTGCAGACCTCTGGGGACTTCCAGCCACTGCTTGAGATTCCCGGTCAAGAGGCACTGAGTCACGCAGCTGTTGTTTAAGAGACACAGGAAACAAAGGCGGAGGGCTCTGGAGAGCCCAGGCCGTCGAGTGCAGCTGCAGCAGCCGTTGGCACGGCGGCCAGGCCTGCAGCAATCCGTCCACGTCGATTTCCTGGCGCTCCTCACTCTCCCCTCTGCCACCTACACCTCTGTTTTTCACTCGGGTCTGTTTCCGAGTCAACCTCCTCACAGAGACGGTGGCAACGTGGTGTTAGTATTTGTGCGCCTGATGCCACCAACTGCAGGAGGTCTCCCTGCTAACTTGGGGTACATGCTGTTTGGGGGCTCCCCTGGCATCCTTCGCCCCCTCCCAGCACTTCTCCAACTTCACCTCTGCAGCCGCCCCCTTCACCCCACTCCTGACTCCTGAGAACAGAGCTGCACCTCCCTCTCAGTTAGGTGCCCCGGAGTGCCTACCGGGGGCTCACTGCCAGGTCCATCTTGGGATCCATGACCTTCTAAACATCTCAGCAAGATCTTCAGCATCACCTGGGAAATCAGTCTGGGAAAGGGAGCGAGGTGTTGGAGGGGCAAACCTGGCTCAGAGGAGGCTGGGCCATGGGGTCCCGGGATGGAGTGGGAGCTGCCCACTGCCCACCAGGTCTACACTCCGGAGACCCGACTTGCTCATCCAGGAAGTGATAGCACATGACCGGTCATCTTCCCTCAGACAGGCAGGGCACAGGGAGGCAGCGAATCAGCTTCGTTTGCTCGGTCGACATCACAGCGCCACTCAGAATAATCAGACTGCAGGGAAACCTGCCCTGGGGATTCCTGCTCAGCAGTAGCACCTGCACGCGTGTGGCACAGCCTCACTTTACGTGTGTGTTTTTCCCAGTTAAGTTTGGTTTTCAACTTAGAGTATGTTTGAATAGACTTTTAAAAGGCAGACGCAGCAAATTCTTTCACCCATCTTTCCCCTGAGTGAAGGGACCGCCTGGACTTTGAGTTAGAAGACTGTCCACTCCCCATCCCACCCGCGCCCACCCGCTTCCAACCCAGTTCAGCACTACCAAACGTGAGCATGTTTTCCCAAGTGTGTCTAGTAAGGCACAGAGAAGACCGTCGAAACATTCTTTCTCCTCCTCCAGAAACCTAGCAGTGAATTCTTCACCAGTAAGGCATAGTCAGGAGAAAAAAGGGCAACCCTCCAGGAAGGCGAAAGGAACCCAGAGAGCCCATCAAGGCAGGGTGGGTCAGGAACAGGCCTGCAACAGCCCCCTCTAACCTGCAGCCTGGAGACTCCCAGGGAAACAGTCTCTTTCGTCTTTTGTTACTGAAATATATTATCCGGACTCTTCCTCTGAGTCTCTCTGCACCCCAGTGTCTGGGATTGTTGCCGCCCACCTCTCTTGAGTGTAGGTGCTAAAATCTCCTCCCAGAGTTGGGGTTTTCAAGGGAGCTGGTGTAAAACTGTCAGCCAGAGAAGAGAGCAGGCCAAATTGCTCTCATGCTAGATAGAGCCTGCGGCCAACCTGTGTGTAACTGGATTGGTATGCTTGGAAGATAGCGCTGCCTGGGGCGGCAGCTCCCCACCGCGGAGGCGATCCTGCTGCTGCCCACCTGGCAGAGGCAGTGAGACCCCACGGAGGAGGAGAAGGGCCAGTTCTGTGCACTCACAGGATGAAAGGACAGCAGGAGCTGCACACTGGAAGAGGGCAGGACACTTCAGCAA
This sequence comes from Galagoides demidoff, assembly GCA_963574575.1. Lineage (NCBI taxonomy): Eukaryota > Metazoa > Chordata > Mammalia > Primates > Galagidae > Galagoides > Galagoides demidoff. The sequence continues at coordinate 29,116 of CAUYQV010142217.1, forward strand.
GATCAGCCCAGAAATCCGAGCACACATGGCAAGGTCTATGTCCAAAGTCTGGAATGTGGGCCAAGGACAAAGCTTGGACGAGAGAAGGTAGAAGACGGAGCTGTAGAGGGCTCCAGCGGGAGCCCAGCACCGCCCCGCACCAAGAACCCCAGGAACACTGTTTTAAAACAAAATGAAATTGCTGTATCCTCCACCACCGTCTCAGCTGGGTCTACACGGCCTGTCAGCCGATAATATAAATTCCATCCAGCCAGAATCAGCTGCAGAGGCTAGAAAATGTGGGCTTGGAGAAACAGACGGAGGTTCTAATGTTGGTGTTGCTACATACGATTTATGAAGCTTTAGACAAGATACATAACCCTTGGCTAAGGCACCAGTCACGTGCACCTAAGGTGGCGGGTTCGAGTCCCCAGCCCGGGCCCGCCAAACAACAATGATGGCTGCAACCAAAAAAGAAAAAAAATGGTTGGGCATTGTGGCGGGCGCCTGTGGTCCCAGCTACTTGGGAGGCGGAGGCAGGAGACTCGCTTGAGCCCAGGAGTTGGAGGTTGCTCTGAGCTGTGATGCCATGGC
>CAUYQV010142218.1:0-10156 GCA_963574575.1 Galagoides demidoff
AAAAAAAAAAAAAAAAACTTTCTTAAAGTGGAAGTGCACTAAAAGTTTATGGGATTTTATTTATTTTTCTTTTTTAATTTATTTTTTGAAATAAATCTCACTCTGTTGCCCTCAGTAGAGTGTTGTGGCATAATAGCTCACAGCAACTTCAAATTTTTGAGCTCAAGCGATTCTCTTGCCTTAGCCTCCCAAGTAGCTGGGACTATAGGCATCTGCCACAACACCAGGCTACTTTTTTGGTGCAGTTGTCATTGTTGATTGGCTGGCCCAGGCCGGGTTCAAACCCACAAGTCTCTTGTGCCGTAACCACTGTGCTACAGGCGCTGAGCCAGCACCAGTTAATGGGATCTTAATGCACTTTCTTTTAGGAAGCAAAAGATGGACAAAAAAGGCCATGGAAGGAAGGACCTTTGCGGGTTTTCAGCTGCCATTCGAGAAAAGGCAGTGTGCTCAGATCCAACTCTCAGTAAGTTGAGGGGCCTGGGGCTGTGGGTGCTCAGTCTTCAGGGTCTGCTCAGGAAAGGCACCAGCTTGCCATCTGCCACTGCAAGAGCATTGCCCTAGCCTGTTGTATTTTTTTTTTTTTGGCAAGATATAAAGAATTAATAAGTAAATAGATTTAAATACCATGTGTTAAGTAGGGTCAAATGCCAATACCTGTTCCTAGCTGAGACTGCAGGACTCCATGCAGCCTGTCTGTCCCTGTCCTTTCCACATGACCCATAGCTGTACTTGATAAGGCCCCCTGAAGGTTGCTGCCAACTTGGCCATACGCATTTCACAGAGGCAGAGAAAGTTAGAGCTAACAGAGCTCCAGAGAGTATCAGTGTGTGGAATTCAATGATTTTTTTCAGCTGTAAGATCTCCAAAGATAGTTTTAAGCAGTTTCTCCAAAGATAGTTTAAGCAGAGAAACTGTCCTAGGTGAGGAAACAGTATGGCCGGGGGGTGGGGGCTGCCTGCTCGTGACACTCCTGGGCTTGACAATCTCAGCTGAGACTGATCTACCCAGCTCAGGCATGAGGGGACGGGGGCCAGAGCTCACATTCACCCCCTGCTGCCCTAGCCCTGTTCCAGCTCAGCATTTAGTTCTGTGCTTGCCTCTCTGTAGATGATACATTTCCTAATAATAATAATAATAAGTTTCACTTTCACACTTATTACATCAGATGCTGTAACAGAGTAAGGGTTTTCTAAGTGTGGTCAGAGGGCCCCTGGGGTTCCCTGAAACCCTTTCAGAAGGCCAGGAGGTCCTCCCTTTCCCAGCTACGCATCTGTGTAAGGATAACTCTGCAACTGATTTATGGAGATGCAGTGAGGGAATCAGCTGCCCCCAAGTAACCAACCCAGATATTCAAGATGTTTACCAAAACATAAAACAATGCCACCCTCCTAATATCCTTCCTTTATTTTGGAAAGTACAGTTATTTTTCTTTAAAAATGTTATTTTATTAAATGAAATTGATTATTGTTAAATGACATAATAAATACAACTGTTTTTAAATGTCTCAGTTTAAAATTCTAAAAAAGCCTCTGAGCTGCCCATTCAGTCTTGGGAAAATACAAATGATTTTGCATAAGCAAAAATGACTTGCAGCTGGGGCAGTGCCTGTGGCTCAATGAGTAGGGCGCCGGCCCCATATACTAAGGGTGGCAGGTTCAAACCTGGCCCCAGCCAAACTACAACAAAAAAATAGCCAGGCGTTGTGGTGGGTAGCTGTAGTCCCAGCTACTCAGGAGACTGAGGCAAGAGAATCGCCTAAGCCCAGGAGTTGGAGGTTGCTGTGAGCTGTAATGCCATGGCACTATACCGAGGGTGATATAGTGAGACTCTGTCTCTAAAAAAAAAAAAGACTTGCAATTTATGTATCAGTCCCTCTCTACTAATCCATCTACAGATGACTGAATGTTATATGACAGCTCTCCTGTGATGCAGGGGGAGAGTTCCACCTTAGACAGTGTATACACGGGAGATAAAACCCACATAAACAAAAGCTCTTTAGGATCCTCAACTTTAAGTGTCAAAAAGGGTTTGGAAATAAAAAGTTGGAAGACCGTTGACAATGTGTAATCATTCAACGATCATAACTTCTCTGTAAGGTAGGAATTAATAGCTTTATTTTATAGATAAGGAAATGGCAGCTCAGGGACATTAGCGACATCCCAGGATCAAAGAGCTAGCTATAGCTGTGTCACAAGGTACCCAGAACTTAACGGCACAAAACAACCAGCATTTCTCATCTCACAGTTCCTGTGGGTTAGGGATTTGGGAGTACCTTAGCTGGATGGGTCAGGCTTAGCATCTCTCATGAGGTTTGGCCGTCTGAAAGCTGGACTGGGGCTGGAGGATCTGCTTCTAAGATGTTTCACTCACATGACCGTTGGTGGGAGGTCTCAGTTCCCTGCCGCGCAGGCCTCTCCAGTAGGCTGCCTGAGCGTCACCAGAGCACTACTCTCCACATCACATTTTATGACTATAATTGAGACTTACACCTTTGTGTTCCTTGGGCTTTTTCAGGTTCTAATATAGGACACAGCTTCTGTTCTGCTCCTGGCAATGGATCGCAGAGTAGCAAATGTGAGGATTGCCACGTTAAGAGTCCCAACTCCAGAATCTGCAGTAAAGATCCGCTGAAAGGTGAGTCCCGCTGAGGGTAGCAGGTAAGGTTCGGAAAAGTGGGTGGGGACTGCCACTGTTCCCAGGCATAGTGGGAATTATATCTTTACTCTTTTCTTTTTAGAATTTCATTACAAATACAATACTCCAGGACAGAATTACTTGAATCATAATGAAAATGGTGCCTTTGTCCAGCCCTGCCCTTTACGTGAAAGTAAAACTTCTTCACTTCGTAAGTCTATCTCCTACAGGATCCCATCTGTCAGCAACCTAGCATCCCAGGAGTGGGAGCCCCCTGTGACAGTGGCCACTGCTTCCGTCACTGCTTCTGAATTATAAGAAGGCAGCTTTCTCAATCTGCTCCCCAGGCCTCCTGCACTCGCCTGACATTTCCAAATCCAGCCCTACACCTGAAGGCAAGAGGCTGAGCTGGGGCTGGGAAATATGAAGTCCCAGTGAGCAAGGACTTTGAAAGTTATTAAGTGCCATCCCAGCACATGCTGGTACCCGCTTATGCTTCCTAAAGAAATGACTGACTGGATAATCACCACTATTATTGATACTATTCAGGAGTGGCTAACGCTTTGTAAATATATCCCCACTAAAGTCAGCATGTAGAGAAATAGACTATTTTTCACTCCTTAGGCATCATGTTGCTAATTTCCAAAGCACAATTTTGCTGTCTTTGGAAAAAAATGAAAATCTCCTAAGTGTTTATTTATAAAGCTGAATGATGAGGCTGTTCACACCAGACAGTTTATAATTTGAGTGATAGGAACTCACACCCAAATAAGGAAAGTTCCAGGCAAAATGTTTAAGTGCTAAAAGCTAGAGCATGGTATGCTAAGGGCCCACAAAGAGGAAAGAAAAGACTTCTTGTCTTATCGAAGGACGATAGTTACACACGGCTGTCTGACACTGTCCCATCCTTGGCTTGACCTCGCAGAGCTCTTCCTATCCCTCTCTGGGTCAGGGTACCAAAGCGTTTGCTCCCCTCACAATCACCAAAGCCTAAGACCAAAGACTTCAGCTGTGCTTCCTCTTCCCGCCCCCAGCTGCCAGATCCTCCAGACAAATACATTTTCCCAAAGTGACAGTCACAAAGACTGCAGAAGCCCCAGGGCAGATTTCTTTACTCTCTCCTTGATCTTTTCGTCTCTAGCTGTGAGACCTATCATTCTAATATGTGAATTAGAAGTGCAACTGAGTCATGTGTGATTTTGAACTCCATCAGGAAGCATATACCGCAGAACCTCTGGGAGTTGACCACCCAAGGGACTGTGACAAACTAGGCCAACTATTGATACGTACGTGTGGTACACGTCCAGTCTATGAAAATTAGGTCAATTTATGTAGGGAGGTGGTCAACCGTGGAGGTTCTACTGTAGTGGCTAAGAGGGTAGCAAATTATAAGAAGGCAGCTTTCTCTCAATGTTAAAAGACCTTTCCAGCAGCTGGAGCTGACAAAAATGGTGTGGGCTATTGCAGGAGATTGTGAACCCCATCTGTGAGACAATGCGCTTTGTGTCAATGCTATAGATCTGTACACGGGACTAGAAGTCAGCCAGATAACCCTGTGGTCCATTCTGACTCTGAATTTCTGTGGTTACAATAAAACTCAAAATTGCATGTGGAGACTACCAGAGAATTAAAACTGAGCTCCTTTGGGCCTCTGCTCATCATGACCAAGTCTGGGTGGTCAGTGTGACTAACTATGGACTTTCTGGCCTCTGCCCTGCCTTCTATGTCTGAGGGACAATCGCTCCCACTTTCCCTAGTCCAGTGGGACCCTCCGGAGGGTGAGTGAGACGTTGACATCAGTGAATGAACAGGAGACCTAGAGGAAGAAAGAGGGGAAAGCAGAAGAGGGAGGGAAGGAAGAGGGACCGTGGAGGGAAGGGAGTCTTAGCACCCGACTGGGCGGATTTTTGGCCACCAACGTGTCTCTCTTTTCCCTGGCTGCCTTTTTTTTTGTTTAAGTTTGTTTTTGTTGTTGCAGTTGTCATTGTTGCTTTAGCTGGCTGGGGCCGGCTTCGAACCCGCCAGCCCTGGCGTTGTGGCTGGCACCCTACCCACTGAGCTATGGGCGCCACTGCTGGCTGTCTTTTTGTTTTCCTTGGTGACTTTCCCACCATTTCTTCTTTTCTGTTTAGTCTATATTCTGGAATTGTCTTAGGAACGCAATTGTTTGTTTCTGACTTACTCTTAAAGTTGGAAAGGATTTCAGGAATATGTTTGGTTCAACTCTTAGGAGCTCTTATCCCTCCATTTGTCAGGCTTCCAGTTGAGACCAGAGAAGTTAGACATCACAGAAGTTAGCCCAGGCACATAGCAGCATGCTCAGAAGCTAAACTCCTGCTCTCTTATCCGCTAGTAGAACCCCTTTTAAAAGTTGAATTTCTTTTCCTTAATTCAGAATATTTGACAGAAAGTTCTTTGTTTTCTATGTTACGTAGTTTCCTTATTTATTCAAATTGCATGAAATATTTCCTGCAGAAAAGTTCAGGAAATGATGCTCACATATGCACCATCTGGGATCATTTCTGATACTCTGAATTTAATCATAGCTAACATTTTCCAGCTCATTCAAAATCCCAAAGAACGAATTCAAAATCTGAAGGTGAACATGAGCCCACACCAGGAAAGTAAGTATTATTATATTAATATTATTACTAATAAAAATAAAAACATCTAGCATTGGTCAGGTGCATATAATGAACTTATTGATTACCTACTCAAGATCACTTAGGTCGTAAGTAGTGGAGCCAGGACTCAAACCTAAGCCTAAGTGATACTTAGATCATTCATCGTTCATTCAATGAGTGTTTGAGCATGAAGAGCAGGTCATTGTGCAAGGTGCTGCAGACCCAGTGACACACACAGTCACCCACTTTCCCTGCCCCCATGGAGCTTAGGTTCCTAGTAGAGGAACCAGTCTGTATAAGCACCAAGAAGAGGTTGTACAGAGTGCTAATCACCTCATCTGGGGGTTCAGGGAAGCTCCAAAGGGTAGGTATGAATGACCCAGTGAGAGGACATGAGCATAGGAAGAAATTCCAGTCTAAGAAAGTGTCCTGCTGCGGGAAGGCCCCTAGCGTGTTCAGTGGAGCTGGATGAGGTGAGATGGGTGGGGAGGGCCGAGCAGATGCTGCCTGGAGCTCAAGGAAGGATTTCAGACTCTGGGAACAATGGGACCCCAGTGAAGTTCTTTAGTGTTTTAAAAGATCACGTAGCTACTGAGGGAGGGGAATGAAATAGAAGAATCCAGGTTGGATGGAGCACAAAGGCCAAGTAAGGCTGGGCGCTGTGGCTGACACCTGTAATCCTCATACTCTGGGAGGCTGAGGCAGGTGGACTGCTGAGCTCAGGAGTTTGAGACCACCCTGAGCAAGAGCGAGACCCTGAATCTACTAAAAATAGAAAAACTAGCCAAGTGTTGTAGCAGCTACTCGGGAGGCTGAGGTAAGAGGATCACTTGAGCCCAAGAATTTGAGGTTGCTGTGAGCTGTGATGACACCACAGCACTCTACCCAGGGTGACAGGGGTGAGGCTCTGTCTCGGGTGAAAAAAAAAGCCAAGTAGGATTGTTCAATAACCCAGATGAGATGATGAGGCTTGGCCAAGGATGCTGGAGATGGGGCGAAAGGAGTCTGGGTATTCAAGAGACAGAACCAACAGCCTAGCAGAGTGGCTGGTGGTTCAGGCTGTCAGTCAGAATGCTCAGTGTGAACCTACGACCTGCCCCTGTGGGGTGGTGCAGTGTGGCGCTTAGGAGTGAGGCCTTTGGAGACATCGTGGGTTTTCATCTTTGGGGCAGGTTATTTGGCCTCTCTGTGCCTATTTTCCCCTCCGTACAGTGGGAATAACAGTGCCTAACTCACTGAGGATTGAGTGCATATGTATATAGCACTTAGAATACCAGCTGGCTCATCAGCAGTACTTGGCAAGTGATGGCTGTTACTAATATCATTGATGGCAAAGGCAGGTTGGACATGGGGAGAGAAGACACTGATGTCCATGCCTTCCCCACTGCACTGCACTGCCGTCCCCTGCCCAGAGGTCATCAGTAGGGGCCAGAGGTGCTGGATCACTTCTCAGCTAGAGGATAAACCCAATCTGTCAAACTAATCTGTGGTGGGGGCAGGGAGGAGGCAAGGGCTCTGAGGTCACAAGCATTGGAAGTGAGACTTTCTGGAGATGACAGTGCTCACAAGTGTTGTATGTACCAAAGAAGTAATGCTTCTTTGCTGGGGAAAGGTGTGAGGGTAGTTCCAGGACAGACCTGTGCATGGGCAGATTCTTGCAGCATCCCTTAGGGCCACTGCTCATGGTGAAGAGGGTAACTCCAGGTAGCGCCCTGAAGACTGTACGGCTAATGGTCCCCCTACCCAGAGCCATGCAGTACACAGCCTGTGCAACACGGCAGCCCTGCACCTTCACTCAGTGCAGACTCAGGCATCCATCCCACAAAACTGTAATCACAGTGGAGCAGTCAAGAGCAGCCGGTTGCCTTAAAGAGGCCCTGCTTGGTTTCTCTACTGCTTCTGCCTTGGGGCCAAAGTTCACTGGTTCTAGAATGAACTCAACCCAAGATGCCTGCAATTGGGAATGTTGTGTGTTTGCTTTAGAAATATGTAAGGTATAAGGATGGCCCTAACAGAATGAAAACCGAATAAAAAAAATCTCTTTGGAGTCTTGCCTCTTTCTGTGCCAAAGGAAAAGGAGACAAATTCCAGGAGGAAAGACCCTCACAGTCTTAGCAAGCTCAGCTGTGGTCAGCCACTTGCAACTACGGCTGTGAAAGGCAGGGGGTACCTGACCCCACCCCACCCCCAAACCACAGGGAGAGCCATTGCCAGACTGCAGAGCTGACCTGAACAGGGGAGTGTGCTTGACGTGCTGCTTTACACAAGTATCCATGCATTTTTGCCTTTCAGAAAACATCTTCAGCCTTCGGTGACTCACAACCCCGACTCTGCAACACCCGCAACCCGTTTCCTCTCCTGCAGGATCCCTGGAAGCAAATCGTCATGTGACTTTGATAGCATTGAAGAAACCAAATCTCAGGTGAGGGCTTGGAAAAAACACTCTGGACTCCTTTGAGCTTGTAAGTTCATTCTTAGGGCCCGAAGAGTGGTTGGCTTTTAAGTTACTGTAGTATGGGACTTCAGAAAAAGCTCTGCTAGAAACAGTGGCCTGCTCAGCATGGCCCTAAAAACGCACAGCCTTGGCAGCCACATGGTTTGCATTATTCCTAAATTGCTTCCAAGGGAAACTTCCTGAAGAAAGTGTTCTGTGGGTGGTGCCTCTGCTACAGGATTCCCCTGGCTGGGGCTGGAAGGCCCCAGGGCCCATGCCAGTGACTCTGTGGTCGCGGCTGCCAGCAGTTTCCTATTTTCAAGTCAGTCACTTTAGTTCCAGGCCACTTTCTATCGTTTCTACATCATGCGCTGTGTCCCCGGTGCCATCTCCGTGGTTATGGCCCCAAATCCCCTTCGGTGGCCCCTCTAAGAGCTTTTGCTTTCTTTCTCGGCATCAGGGAAACAGTCCAGTGTACCACTGACCTCACCGTCCGGCTCATGCTCGCCAGTCATGCATTGGCCTTGTTTCTGTCCCTTTCACAAACAAATATATTCCATCTCAGGCTAGTTTCCTAGGAAACCAGCCTTCACAAGCAGAAATAGACTGTGTGGAAAAGTTGACTCCACAAATCCCACCTTGTAATGTTTAATCATGAGAGAATAATCCAGTGAGCGGAGACAATGGGAAGTGTTTGTAATTAAAATATCTGGGCCTTTCCCCTGTAGGGTTTACACTCAGCGTTGGACCATGCCCTAAAGACAGCAGCCATTTTGAAGGAAACTACTGATCAAATGATTAAAACCATTGCGGAAGATCTTTCCAAAGCACAGAGATGGAAAAATCGAGTAAAGTACTAGAACAGCCCAAGGCAACCAAAGTTTAAAAGAGGAAAGAAAATTTGATCTTCTCCCAAAATGTATTTTACTTATGACACACTTTAGGAAGATGACTTTCTAGAGAGTACACCAAGACCATAAGAAATGGGGAGCACAAGGTACTTAAATGAAAAAAAAAAAAAGCAAAAAAACAACAAGCAAAAGAAAAAGGACCCCTGATTCTTAAAATCACAAGCAAACCGACGAGTATTTATTTTAAAATGAATTTCTTCTTCCCAATACACAATAAATCAAAACAAAACATGAGAGTTCCTTTTACCTGTTAGTCTGAGAAACAATGAAAAGTCTGAACAAGCCCCGTGCCAGTGAGAATGAAGAAAAACAAGTATTCTCATACACTGTGGGTAGAAGTAAGGCTGTTGGATGATACCTATTAGATTCCAAAGCACTTCTTTTTTTTAATTTAGGGTTAATGTTAGGGTGTATACAATTAGGTTACATTGTCTGCATTTGTAAGGTAAAGTCCCAGTTGTAGTTGAGTCCTTCACCCAGGAGGCGTGCCACATCCCCCTGCATTGTATCCATTAAGTGAGAATTTACTGAATCCCTTTTCCTCTCCTCCTTAATTGTATTTTTCTCTCATGGGGGCCCGTAGTTGTTCATCTACTAGTTTCAAATTAGAATTGTGTATGGGGGACACTGGTATTCCATTCTTGAGATACTTTACTAAGGAGAATGTTCTTCAACTCTGTCCAGATAAATACAAAGATGTAAAGCCTCCATGCCTTCTATGGCTGAACAGGATTCCATGACATACGTATACCACACTGTTAACCCATCCATGGGTTGATGGGCCCTTGGGTTGTTTCACAACTTTGCAACTATGAATTGAGCTGCTGTAAACATTCGAGTGCAAATGTCCTTATGGTAAAATGATTTTTTTCCTTCTGGGTAGATACTTTATAGTGGGATGTGGGAGCAAATAGAAAGTCTACTTTCAGCTCTCTGAGGATTCTCCATACTTTTTCCCAAAAAAGACTGTATTAGTTTGCAATCTCACTAACAGTGTGTAAGTGTTCCCTTCTCTCTGAACCCACACCAGCACCTGCAGCTATGGGACTTTGTGATGTGGGCTATTGTCACTGGGGTGAGAGGTGGTTTTTTTTGTTTGTTTGTTTTGTTTTGTTTTTTGTTTTTTGAGATGGAGCCTCAAGCTATCCCCCTGGGTAGAGTGCCATGGCATCACAGCTCATAGCAACCTCCAATTCCTGGGCTCAAGCAAGTCTCCTGCCTCCGCCTCCCAAGTAGCTGGGACCACAGGCACCCGCCACAACGCCTGGCCATTTTTTGGTTGCAGCCATCATTGTTATTTGGCAGGCCCGGGCTGGGGATTCGAACCTGCCACCTTAGGTGTACGTGGCTGGGGCCTTAGCCGATTGAGCCACAGGCACCGAGCCAAGATTTCCTTCTTTTCAATGGCGAAATAATATTTCATATTTGTGTTTATGTGTATGTGTGTGTGTATAGCACATCACCTTTATCCATTTCATCTACCAATGGAAAATTAGGTTGTGTCCTTATTTTGGCTATTATGAATAATATTGCAATAAAATTGGGCATGA
>CAUYQV010142219.1:0-29961 GCA_963574575.1 Galagoides demidoff
GCACAGTAAATACATGAATGCTTATGAAAGCTGATTAGCAAAAGAAAAGGTCTGTGCATACTTTTTGTGATATCTGACACTATAGATAAGCAAAAAATTCCTTACAAAGTCAGCACGTGGCCCACGGGTTGCAGGTTGGACACCACTGCTAAGATGTGAGCATACATGGGGAATGTGTTTTGAAAACATCTAGTCCTACACGACTTCTGGGTGAGAACATAAGTGCTTAACCCAGAACTGTGGAATCAGGGCTGGGAGACGAGTGCCCTGCTGCTTTTTGGAGACTGGGGAGCTCCAGGGTCCCAACAGGAGAGCACAGAAGACACGGACATGACAACCATGCCGTCTGGTTTCCAGAAACCTCTGACTTTAAAACCGTTGGTGCCAATATTCCCTTTGCCATTAAAATGTCCTGAAACATCTAACGTTTCATAACTGAAATGCTTTCCCACAAAGAGGGAACACACGATAACTTCCCACCTCATTTCTATGTCTTGGTAGAGAAAATAGACTCCAAATTAGTCTCTGCAACGCTAATTCCCATCCTCATCAGAGTTTAGGGAACGAGGAAGAAATGGGGACCTTGGGAAAACAGTTAAGTATCTAAAAATATTATTTTTAAAGATGGATAAATACCAAAACTCGCCATCTTCCTTGTTCTTATGGAGCTGGCTTCTCCATGAGTCACCAGTTTCCTGCCACTCCCAAGACCTAAAGGTGGAGATAGGAACCAGAGGGTGAGATTTCCCAGAGAATTTTATCAACCATGCCTGGCCCAACAGTGGCCCTTTGCATGGGGCACCAGTCGTTCCTGGGAAACCAGTGGAGAGTGCCATGCTACCCAGGGATAGGATTCAGCCATCCTCTGTCTGCTGGTGGCATTCAAACATCTGTCCCTGCCTGGTCCTCTTTCACCGCTGGAGTCCCGTGGTGATCTCAAATCATCCTGACCCAGACCGTACCCTCCTCCTATTGCCTGAGCGAGAATGTGAGGAGTTGCTCTTTCACCATCCACCCATTTCCTTTCCTACTCCTGTTACCTACTTCAGGCCACCCTCATCTCCCTCAGCACATCTAACTTTCCCATCCATCCACCACGCTGCCACCAAAATGGTCTTTCTAAAATATAAGCTTGATGACGTTATTGCCCTGTGTCACACATCAGTGCTTCCCTTGTACTCTCAAGGTGAGGCTCAAACTCCTCCAAGGGAACCGGCCTCTGCCTTTCTCTCCAGCACTCTCTTCCCATCTACTATCACCCTTGAATTAGTCCATGCTCCAGGAATAATGACTGTCTTCATTTCTTCAAAGACACCTGTTGCCCTGCCCACAACCTGGGTTTTCACCTCCATGCCCTATCCACCTGGAGCACTCTCCCTCTTCTCAGCTCTGTAACCCACTCCATCTTCTTGTACATCATCTTCTGGGGGGAGGGGCTTGCGTGGCCCTGCAGCCCACCTGCCCCACATGCTCTGAGCTCTCATAGCCTTGGTGCCACTGCTGTCTTGGCAGCTGATGTCACCTGGGCTTGTTTATTAGACTCCAAGTGCTAACATGTCATCAGAGGTGTTTCACCCATGCCTTGGCTTGTAGTCGGCACACAATGAATTTTCACTTAGTTATTTCATTATTAATGCTGTCCATTCCCTTGGAATGATGGGACTAGAAGCCAGTCCTAGGATCTGTGTTGAGGAGGACACCCTCACCGACAAAAGGGAGTCCCTCTTCAGTCCCCTCTTCACAGTGGAGGCATGCTCCTAGGCAGCGGTCCCCAGTGACACAGGAGTTTAATGAGATCTTCCTCAGGGAGGGGCTCATGTGGGCAGCCTGGGTCACTCTGTGCTGCCATAGCAAGGCAGGGCCACCATTCAGGCTTCCGGGTACTGGCTGAGGCAGTCAGATGTGTTATTGTAAAATGGCAATTTTATAATTAAGCGATAATTACATTTTCTGCAGTGTGTAAGGGAAAATAAATGCAGTGTAAATCGATATGCTATTGATCCATGCAAGTTTGCCTTTAAGTGTGTGCAACTGAAATTTCAATTATGGCGGAGATTAGACCGTCCGCCTCTCCCCATCCATCTCCATTTCTGAAAAGCAGGGAAGAAATCGACCACCTGCATGGAGACAATGAGTATGTGGGCCCTGTCACTTCCTTCCGGCCTGGTTTCTTGTGGGACGTGGGAACAGTGAGTATGTGGGTCCTGTCACTTCCTTCCAGCCTGGTTTCTTGTGGGAAGTGGGCGGCCCTCAGTACTCAGCAAGGTTCGTGATCCCACAGAGCAGGTGCTCTGAGACCCATCTCCCCAGCCTGGGTCCTGCACACGTATCTCCCCTGTTCTGAAGCCTTCCTCATGCCTGTGCCTGCAGGGGATAAATCCACACTGCTCAGCTGGCCTGCCTGGGCTCTCCCCTGGCTTCCTCTGCCCTTGGCAGACTTGTTGGCCCTGAACAGACCATGCGTGTTTCTGGCTCAGCACTGTGGCCCAGGCTCCCCCTCCTACCCGGTCATCTCCTCTGAAGTGAGTCATACGCCCTCCCCCACAAGGCCAGCTCAAGTTCACCCTCATCTGTGCAGCCTCCCCTGAACATGCCCAGGCATGGAAGCATCTCACCCCTGAGCTCCAGTGTCCCTTGTTGCTTCACTGACCATTTGAGTATTGCATGCGGGATGTGGGCCAAGCTCCCCCACCCGAGAGATTCCATCATGGCTGTTTGCTTCCCCTCTACTCCTAGCCCCAGGAGGCAGCGCCAAACCAGGGATTCTTGCTCATCCCATCACCCTCTGAGGCACACCGGGCAGCTGGGAGCAGCACATGGAAAGGGAAACCGGAAAAGACCGGAGGTCATTAGGACTTATGTCAGAAAGTGCAAAGGACACCTCTGGAAAGAAAGAAAAAAGAAGCAAGAGAGAGGGGAATGGGAGTGGAGGGGGAAGACATGGTCCAGCCTGGGCTGGCTCATGGATTTGCAAGGTCATTCTCTTCCTGGGTAGGGGGAAGCTATTTGGCCGACCTGTTCTCCAGGAGGCACTGAAGATCACAGGTGGTTTATTACATGAATTCATTTTGCTCTTTCCTCCTTTCCTACCCTGTCCTCTGCTTTCCTCCTCCCACCCCAATTGTGCATTCTCCGGACATTTGCTGAGTACCTGCGTGTGCCAGGCTCACAGAGGACTGGAGCAGCCCTGCCATGGCCGCCTTTGAGGTGTTAGGCCAGGGTCTGGGTGGTCTGGAATCAGCCAAGACACAAGCTGACCTTGCATCTGCCTCCCAGAATGCGCTGTCCTCGCGGTGCTGACCCTCACCCTGTGCAGGCTGCTCTCCTGCCTGCAGAAGGCCCTGCGTTTCCTTTCCGCTCACGTTTTCATGTTTCCCATCCCCCGCACTGGGGACTGCTGTGGAGGCTGTGCCCCCCCTCCTCACTGGTGACCACGGTGGAGGCTGTGTCCTGCTATTTTTCATGGATATACACAGACCCTCAGAGGAATTTGATGGAGGAGGCCTCACTGGATTTCCAGAGGAACAAGTAACCCACTCTGCCCCCCTCATCCTTTTAGGACCACTATCTTATTCTTGAGCAGCAAGGGCATGGGGGCTAAGGCCTGTTACTCTGGCTGCCAGGAAACAGCAGCTCAGCTCCCTGGGAAAACACTGACCACATGGTGGGGCCCCCACGGGACATGTGCTGGGGAGGCCCATGAGACCCACTTAGCCTGCTCACACCTACGAAAAGGGCAGGTCTGGCTTCATCATTTATATTCCAGGTACCAAGTCCACATGGGAGCCTAGAACAGCAGGGCAAGCCTGACAATTGAGTACACTGAGTGAAAAGATCTCAGTTTCTCCAATTGCTCCCGGGTATGAAGCCTTTTCCGTTCTGATAATACGGGATGATCCTTCTAAGGAATGTGGTTTCCTCTTTCTCCCTCTCTTTGTCCCTTTCTCTTCTCCTCTCTCTTCCTCTCTTCTGCTCTCTCTCCCTCTCTCCTTCTCTTCCTCTCTTTTTCCTTCTAGCTCTCCTGCTCTCCCTCTCTCTCTCTTTCTCTCACATGGGCGCACCAAGTTGAGGCTTGACTCCTAGCCTGTCTCCTGCCCCTTTTACTGATTTTGGGTGTGTGGGTTCCCAGGTCTTGACGTAGCCTTCTTCAGAATAGACAGAGGGTCTTGTCATTTCTGTATACCCCACAGCACCCGCCCAACACAGCGCACTTAGTACAGAGTGTACACAGCAGATGTCTAATACCTATCAGGCAAATGGCATCATGGGAGCATGGTATAAACCATCAGACGTATGGAGGTGTGACCTGGACAGGCCTGCAGTGAGCCCCTCGGTGGGTGAGACACCACTGCCCTCATGAGCTCTCTCTGAAGGGTAGAAAGAAGTTTCTAGAAGCCCTACCTGTCACTCCAGCGTCCTCTCCATTCGGTATTGCCCCAGGGGTTCCACAGGCAGATAATTTCTTCCCAGCCCCTTCTGTACGGAATCTGTAAAGAACAGAAAAGGAAACTGTCAGTGCTCTCCAGCAAAAGTCAGCAGAAAGAGGGAATATGAATGAAGCTGCTTTTTACCTCCAAGGACTAATTTAACTTCTGACCTCATTTGGCTGCAGCCAGAAAAAAATTGAAAGGAAAAAAAAATCAATGTCTCTGTGCTGCCTGTGTGGAGCCGGAATGAGATAGAGGCGAAAATGGCCCACTTTCTGCTCAGCCCTGTGCAAGGGCAGGTGCGACTTTATCATTCCTACCAACTGCATCCCGGAACCTGGGAGCTGAGATTTAATAGCAGATAAATAGCAGGGGATGTTGCCTCGTGCTGCAGAGGAGAGATCTTTATGGGTCCCCGGCCTCCCCCAAGCCCCGTCACAGACGGCATCTCTATTCCACAGCCAGCAGCCCAGCGGGAGCTGACAGCACTGTGGTGAGTAAGGAGGGAAGAGGAGGCTGATTGGAGCCAGATAGGACAGCCTGGGAGCCAAGACAGCCAAGGTTAGCTAGCACCCCTCATCCTGGTCCCAGCCAGTGGGGCCACTCTGTCTGTGAGCAGATGGTCCACAGTGGCCTCAGCCAACCTTCCCTTCTTCCCTCCCTCCCTTCCTGGTTAGCACCTTTGCTCCTCACGCCACTTAAATCAGAGGGCAGGACTGTGAAAACTTAAAAGCACAGCGACGACCCCCGGCCTGGTGAGAGGAATTAAAACATGATTGAATCGCACCTGTGATATTGATCTGAGCTACTGTAGTCTGAGGAGACAGGCTGCAGGGGCGAGGGAAGGGGTGTACTTGCTTGGTATGCCTCGGTCAGAGGAGACGGAGAAAGCTCTGAATAGAATGGAACAGGGTCGTGGAGAAGAGGGGCCCCGCGTGGAGGCAGGCTAGGAGCTAGGCGCCGCCTAACACGCTCTCTTCCACCAATTCACTGAGTGGACCTTAACACAATCCCTGTCTTGCAGAGGAAGAAACTGAGCACCAGAGCAACTTGCGAAGGCCACAAAGTAAGTAGAAGAGGCAGAATTTCAGTCCCGGCCACGGTCAGTCTCCAAAGCCCAGGCTCTTCGTTTTGGAATTGGGAGTAGATAGAGGCCAATCTTGGATGTGGCAGTGACCTCGGCCTTGAATATAACCCCTGAGTCACCTGTTCTAGGCCCTTGATCACCAACAGGGCATCATCATGAAGGAGTGACACGCAGGGACCAAAAACTTAGCTTCGAGGGTTCTTTCCTGTTGTCTTCCTTGTGGCCCCTCTTCCCAGCCAGCACTGCAGCGGGAGGGGCTCAGGCTTTCCATGCCTCTCCCGGGGGGCCTGGTGCCAACGCAGGCTCCCACACCCCACCACTCCAGCCCCAGCCCCACCTCCAGTCCCTCTGGGCCCTGGCCACACTTCATTGTTAACTGCCAGCACCTGACAGAGCCCTTGGAGCAGGGACGTGAGAAATGGTCGCCTGGTGGCCAAAAGAGCTTAATGAGCCACCTCAGTGCCTGGCGGGTAGTCGGGAGCTCTGCTGGGCATGGGGGATGAAAGCAGCCAGTGATTCAAAGGGGCTGAAAGCAGGCTAAATGAGGCATGCAGATAAACACTCACCCCTGTGCCCAGGGGAGTCACCGGCTGAACTAGGTGCATAATAAAAAAATGCCAATTTCATTTATCTTCCTGTCTGTGTCTTGCCTAGAGGGACGATGAGCAGATTAAAAAGCACGCTGCAGTTAGGGGCTGCTGTAATCTTAGCACTTGTGGTTCCCAGTTATAACCTCTTCTCTCTGGAGACTCTTGGGCCCTCCTGTCCCCCCTGTGTGAAAGTAACCTACTGGTAATGGGACAGGTTTTGCACAGGGGACATGGGGTCACATTTGAGGCCAAGATCGTGGCTACCTCAGGTGAGTCACTCCCCGGCAGGTGGTCAGCTCTGTCAGGAAGGGGGCCACTGGGCAAGAGGTGGCCCTTGTTGTCCAGCCTGGAACAGTATTTCCTCAGAAACGTTCTCCTGGATGCTAGTTCCATTGGCCATTAATAGTTATTCCCAAGAAAAATGGTTTCATGGCTAAGGGCAGATTAAAACCAAGCGTACTTGTGTTATTATCGCACCCTTTCTTGGATCCCTTAAGAGGCCGGTGTCCACTGAGGATCTCCATAGGATGAATATGGTGAGCTGCAGCTTCCAGAGGTATGCAGAAGCCTGTTTTCCCAGAGGTGCTCACCAGGCCAGTGCTCCTGGGAGCACATTCTGGGAAGTGTCACCCTCACAGTGTTGCCGAGCCAGGGTAGATCATATAGGACTCGCGACCTTGATCTCATGTCATCACAGGTGGAATGTGGTGCTCAGCTGCAGGGTCCTCAGCAGGGGCATAAGCGTGAGGGATGTGAGTGGAGTCCTCAGGAGCCCCGCTACCTCTGCCCACGCTTTGACTGCTGGGTTTACCTGTGTCACCCCAGGTGTTTACATAGCTGCTCTGTAATCCAGTGGTCATGCCACTCCACACCCAGCTTCTGTGGGGATTCCTACTCCATGTCCATCTGGACCTCTGGGTAGACAAGTCCCTTCTGTGCTGTGTTCAGAGGTGAAACAAAAACTGTCTCAATGTCTAAAAAGTGTGTTGTGTACCCACATAGTGAGGGTACCACAACTCCCTCCACCCATGCCCTAGACAGATGTTACTAGTTGACACCCCTCTTTCCCCAGATCTGGAAACAGCAAGGTGATGATTGGTTGTCCCTCCTTGTCAGGGTGGAGCAGCATAGGTGGTGTGTAGTTCCGAGGGGTTGGAGCTGCCGTGACTGGGATCTCCTGGGCTGGGGCATTGCAGGACAAGCACCTCTTGCTGTGGGAAATGTCTTTGCAGCTCCTCACATATATGTTATATTGGGGGATCAGGAATGTCACCTTCCCAGGCCAAGAGCCAATGATTAATTCACTCTCACATCAGTATTCACCCCCTGATCCAAAAAGCATTTCTGACGGAGACAGTAGGCACATAACACAGAGGAAATGTTTGGGGGGTTTTTTTTGCAGTTTTTTGGCCAGGACCGAGTTTGAACCTGCCACCTCCAGTATATGGAGTGGACACCCTACTCCTTGAGCCACAGGCGCCGCCTGAGAGGAAATGTATTATTGCTGCTGATTTACCTTAGGGAGACAGGGAGGGGACAGGAGAGATATTGTCTCCATTTTGTGATGGGGACAGTCACCAGAACATGAAATAATGGTATACTGGCCTGAGGTCAGTGGGCAGGAGAGCCAGGTTGGTAGAGAGAGAGGCAGGGCAGGTGTGAGAGCCACAGGTGGGACCTGACCCTGCATGCTGGGGCCCATCGGGACCTGTGATGAGCACACCCTGCAGTGTGGAACTCTCTTACGGCTTAGATGACATTATTACCAGATCATAAGAATCACGGCAAATATGGGGAGGGGGGACAGGTGCAGAAACCATCACGAGGCCAGGAAGTGCTGTCACCACACGGCTGCCTGATGTGCATAGATGGACACTGATGAGACCTGTCCAGACAGCCGTTTCACAAGTGACTGTCTGCATCACCCTGGGAAAGGCCTCGGCCTCTCCCTTTATAAACAGAGGCACCTGGACTCAGTAGTGTTTTTCGGCCCCAGTTCTATTATGCACAGTAATACGTATATTCTTAAAGTCAGTTCTTCCATCAAGGGAAAGACTGTCCTCTAAAGCTATTCCCACTCCCCTTTCACAAGAAGCAAGTTTCATCTGGGCCGTCCAGCCTGACAGCCATCTTCCAGGCCCCCTGGCCTCGGGTGGCCATGTGGGCCTCAGTGGCCATGTGATTAGTTCAGACTGCTGGGACGTGAGAGGAAATGACACACGCCTTTTCCAGTTGCTGCCTTCTATGTCATGCTGGAGTGTCCCCTGGACTCATTCTCTACCCCGGCTGGGAGATGAGGGGACTTGGATCAGCCATCTTGGGCTCACAGTGACCCCATGTTGGGGACAGCAGAGCCACCGACCTACCAGCCCTGCACCACCTGCCCACCTGGGACAGGATCGAGCTCTGTTTAAGCCCCTGTATTTTGAAGTGCCTTTGTCACAGCCGGTTAGCTTGTATATAACAAATAAAACCCCTTTCAGGGCAAAACTTTCTCCCAGAGTCAACTGGGTCATTCATCTTGCCTCTTTTGGGAGCTAGTCTCTTGTTTGGCTGATCTGTCTGAGATCAGCTGAGGGACAGCAAGACCTCTAGGGGGATCCTGAGGGGAGGAGGAAGGATACTGGGAGCCAGAACTTCTGTATGAACAGAAATTCCCACTGTCCATAGTGGGTGCCACTGTGGTAATAAATACTCATTTTAGCTTTGTTTTGACCCCTGCCTAGAGGAACAAGAATTTGGGCAGTGGGGCACAGGCCGGGGAGAGCTGACGAGACAGCAGGTGGCCTTACCTGCTCAGCCCTGGTCACTGTGTAGGCGTGCTGACTCACCAGCCCGTTCGCCATCACCTCTGCCTCATCTGTGGGCTGCCAAGCAGATAAGCAAACCAAGTTTTAAACACCCACAGGTTCTTTAAAGAGATGGACAAACAGTTCAACACTGACTCACTTGGGAATGGTGCACGGCCTGGAACTCTTTTCTAGAAAGGCTGAATTGGAAGCCTTTCCTGGTGGGTGAGGCTCCAGGGACTTCATGCCTCTGGAGACCACCCCCACGACAGGGCCCCACAGGGACCTGCCACTCATTCTGCCAACCACCCATCATCAGTGAGACATAAATGCCTACTGGGTTATTTGCAGGGGTCAGGCATGCCCAGCCCCTGTGCTGTGGGTAGCCGGGGTTCATAGTGTATCTGGGGGTGCTGGGGCGCTTCAGATTAGGGCTGGGCATATCGAAGCCCATGTTTCACGAGTGAAGGAGGCATTCCCAGGGATAGAGAGTCAGATTCCAAAGAAGAGACTCAGAATTTGGAGGGTCATCCAAGCTTTCAAAATGGGACAGGGACCTTTGGGGTGCCGCCTTTAGAGACAGAAAGAACTGGAGGTCCCAGGACTCCCTGTAAACTTAAGGCAAAGTGAACTGCCTTCTCTGGTGAATGGTAGATGCCACCCACTTCCCAGACACTGTGGGCCCTATAGCTCCTGCCAGGGCTTTGGTGTCAGCAGCATTGGAGGCCCTGCCCACCCACTTCCCAGCTGTGTGAGAATGAGCACTTCTCTGAGCCTAGCTCCTCTCCTACAAGGGAATCCTGCTGTCTCTGCCCTAAAGCAGGCCATCTGTGCTCCAGAGTGGCCCTGAAGAGGAGCCCTCCAGAGTTGCCCCCTCTACCAGAACAGCCCCCTAGTTGAGCACAGAACCTAGGGCCTCCCCATCTACTCACTCCATGGGGGGTGGCACAGGTCATCAGGGCGCCTTCTGCAGCTGCTGTCCTCACCACTGTCAGCAGCTGGGACAGGGAGGAGTGCAGGGTGATGTTGCTGACCACGCCCCCCGTGAGGTCCACCAGGGCATCTGGGAGGTAGCCATAGTGCAGGTGGGAATAGGATCCCCGCAGCCTGTGAGGGGAAAGCTGGATTAGCCCTTGGGGTGCCTTTGGGGAGACACCCAGGAGGGGAGGCTGTACGCTGACCTCTGCACATTTCCCAGGTCAGGAAATGCCTGATCCACTCCAACTTGTACTGTCCTCTCCACCGTCCTCTCCTAGTCCCTGGGGCCTGGACAGCTCCACAGTGGCATTATTGTGAAGAGGTGGGAAGTGCAGGTGCCTAAGTCGCAGGCCAGGGGTCAAATCCCAATTTCATCACACGTTTAGCTGCTTGATCCTGGGCATGTGACTTCACTGGACAGGGCTGTGTTTGGCATGGTGCCGGGCACCTAGTCAGCCCTTAGTGAAGCCTTGACATTGTTACTGAGTATCCACTGCCTCCTGTTCCACTTAATGACAGTAGGAAGTACTGATTGTGGGCCAGGGACAATGCTAGGTGTGTGTTCAAAGACGAACAAGACCCCATTCTTGCCCTTGGAGAGCCTGACATCATGACCCTGTTGCCATTGGTCACCTCAGTTCTCACTCTGTGCAAACCCTGACCCAGAATCCCCATTCCCAGAGTTACCCAGGTAAGCTGACTCTACTAAGGGTGACACAGGTAAGGATGAGTCTTATATAACACACCCCAAAAGTCAACTGCTTAAAACCCTCATGCCTATTCCCAAAGGACCCCTTCCTACCCTCCCACTTGCCCCTGGGGTTTCTGCTTGTAGAGAGACAGGCAGGGCAAGGAGGCCCAGTGCTCCCTGGGAAAGAGGGCATGTTGATCAGTCACAGTGGAACTACCGACCCAGGGGCCTGACAAAGCCTGGTTTGCTTCAAGAGCTCAGGTTCTTATGAGTGGAGTGAAATGAAGGGCTCCTGTGGAATCCCAGAAAGGATGTGGAGCTGAGGCCAGCTTGGGCAGGACCTTAGGGCAGCCTCCTGGCATCAAAGCTGCCCATTGGGGACCACGTTCATGGCTGCCTCTGCCACGCAGGCTTCTTACCAGGGACATGCAGTCCTAAGCGGGGTGGACAGACGGAGGCAGAGCTCCTCACTAGGCCGGGCAGCGGGGAAGGCTGTGGGAGGTAGATAGGTGACTTCTCACTGGGGTGCCCTGCCTCAATCCAGGGGCATCCGGGAAGGCTGCAGACCGTGACCCCTGGGGGTTCATCAAGACCACAGAAGATGAAAAGAGCCTGGAGGTGGGGCAGGTGGAACTATCCCTGTGCACCACAGTCAACAGGTGGGGCGGGACGGAAAGAGAGCCAAGTCCTTTGAACTTCTGATCTACAGTTAGATTAGGGAACCCAGTCTGCTCCCCTGTGGGGACTGAACTTCTCCCCCTTCCTAGCTGTTTGTTTGTTAGTAACCCCCTAACCTTTTTACCCAGCCTCTCTCTATTCAATCTTCCTGGGAACTTGGGATTCTTACAACTCTATCTTTTGATAGTTTTGCATTTTGCATATGTGCTTTGGTTAGAAATCAATAAAAGCCTTCTGAAGAAGCCAGAGCGTTGCGGAATTGTTCCTGTCTGCCAGTCTGTAACTTCCTCCAGGCTCTCTCAGCCTCTGTGTGTTAAACTGGGGTAGATCATTTTTCCTCAGAGTCATTTCCCAGTCTCAAGTCAAGTGACCCTGACAGAAGCCCCTGCTGTGGCTTTTGTTCTGGTGATGGAAAGTCACATGGGGGCAGGGGCCTGGGTCCTCTAACAGGGTCTTCAGCCTGGTACAAGATCCTCCCCCTCCCTAACCTTGGACTTTCATTAGGAAATAGCGGGGTGGGGGGGTCCACTGGGTCAGCTCCAGAAGCCCCTCACACACTCCATTTCACCCTGTTCCCATCTCTGTCACTCTCTCCACTTGGAGATCACACAGAATTCCAGCATGTCCACTTCAGCAAATTTATGCAAGTGACCACTGTAAGAGGCCACTGTCCCAGGTGTGAAGGAACAGCTTAGAAAGCTTTTCATTAAAGAAACATAAGGATACATAGGACAGAGGGAACAATTCTACTGGAACTGCCACGTGACAGATTTATCTCAACTTGTGTTAACCCTGGTTCTGGGTCTTATCATCGTGCTCCCTCTTCCTGACCCTGGGTTAGGGCTGGTGCTCCGCTCTTATCTCTGGAGCGTTTGCTCAGTCAACTGCAGAGCCTGCCTTTGGCCATGGGTGTGCTCAGGGGGTCCCAGATGCTAGACTCTGCTAATGTCCCACATGTATTCCGGCTCCTGCTCCTGAATGGAGAGCGCTTTCTGAGGTGCTGGACCCCCACACGGCAGGGGTCTAGAACCCTTTCTCCCCCAGAGCCTCCACCTGCTCACTACAATGGTGTCTTCTCTGGCTTCAAATGGGACCGTGCCAAAGCCACCATGGAACAGCAGCAGCGGGACAGTCCTCTCCCCCACTCTGTGGGTACATTGACACTGTTGCAGTGTCCCTGAGCCTCTGCCTGGTACCCACAGAGACTCCCAGCTCAGTGGGCAGGGCTCCTGGCCACTTGGCCAGCAGTCCCCGCTGGGCGCCTTCAGGGGCCTTCTCCCCCTGTCTGCAGTGCCCTCCACGCCTGACCCCACAGCAGCGGGGTGCTGTGACAAGCAGCTATCTTCCTGCTTTACAGACACCAGCTCAGGGAGCCTGCTGATGCTTCAGGAACGCGCTGACTATTCTTAGACCCCATTGCTGACAGGAAATAGAAAGGAAAGGAAAGAGAGAGAGCTGTGCTCGCCACAGCTGTCACTATTCCTTGTCACCTGAACCAGGAATTCTGAGAGAGCCTGTCCTCATCCCTCTGCTTCAGCCTCGTTTAAGGGAAATGTCTCTCTGCTGGGCAATGATATGAAAGGGGGAAGGATTCAGACGTCTTGTCAGCGCCAGAAAGAATGCCAAGTGCTGCAGATTCTGGGAAAAAAGGTGCGCAGCCTGCCGGCTCTCATCCTGCAGCCCCTCCCTATCTCATGACCTCTGGGGAAAACAAAACTCTCAACAGAGTTTTCTTTTCCCCACATTTGACTGACTTGGCCAGATCATTTACAGACTCCCCAACCCCGAGCATAATGGAAGTCCACACGTCCACTGGCCGCAGCCCACACCCTTGTGGGGGAAAAGGACCCTGTCTATATGGGCCGTCCCCTCGTGCCGGACACTGAGTTCCAAAGGAAGCAAACACAAATCCTTTTCCTGCAGGACTAACAACACCAAGGGATATGGGAAGGCTCGTGACCTGGGAGAACAGGGCTCGCCCCTCCTGGCTTCAAATGCAGTGTGATCTGCGACAGGTCACTTCACCTCACTGAGCCTCAGTGTCTTCATCTTTCCAAGAGGAAGGCAGGATTCATTGCTGACAGCAGGCCCGTTCAGATCTAAATTACTAAAAATCTACTGAATTCACTCCTGAATGATAGAACTTCCTTCTTTGGATGAGGGAGGTGGGTTTAAATCATTTCAATAGTTTGAGATATTTTACCCCCTGCCACGTATCATCAGGTGGTGCGATGTGGATTCTGGGTCCACATTCCCATTTCTTTTCAAGCTGAATGATGGCTTTAGGTCATCTGTTAACAAAATGGGGTCAAAGTCCTCATTTCATTCGGCAAGCTTGCTAATTCTCCCAGGGAGCCACCCTACCGCCTCCTCTTACGTGAGGAAAACTCGAGGCCCTGGAGTGATGAGGGCTGAATTTATACCGGGAAGATAACAGCCGTGTTTGGGTAAGTGGCTTAGAAGTGAATTAACCTCCCAAGCACGTGGATTGGCTCAACAACCTTGGCTGTTATCTGGGCTTCATTCTCAAATGCTAATGAACTGCTTTTCCTGACACTGGAAATAAGCAAAAATGTTAGTTTTTCATGATTTGCCTCAAAAGAAAGATTGCACAGGACAAAGTCTTGAGGCATCTCACTGTTTAGATGGTGACTTTCACAAGGACAATGTAGGCTGTGGCATTCTTACCACCCTTGGGGGCCCAGGACTGGACTCAGCAAGAGCTGATGATGGGACATTTGAGCTCTTGCTAAATGATGTCCCCGGTCAGGGGACTAAAGATCCAGGTTAACCGCTCACACCTGCCATCTCATCGGTCTGGAGACCCAGCTTCCCCATCTGTGAGATGAAGGGTGGTTAGGATGATCTCCAGAACCTTCTAATTGTCTGACTCTTACTCATTTTCTCCTTGAAGGTGTGGTCCTCTGTTCTTTGATTTATCAGCAACCATTCCAGCTCTGACATGTCCCTCACAGTGTCTGCCTCACACATAGCTGTTCTGAGAAAAACTGTCCCCTCCTCAATTCCTGGCCACAGGACAGCTACCCTGGCCACCATCTTTATAGCCAATTGAGCCTGATTGGACCAATGGGGACCTGGCCCAGCTTGGCCAGTCAAGTTCTGACTCTCTGGAATTGGATAATGGGCAGGGAGCTGGGGAAGAGGAGCACAGGGACGCAGAAGCCAGGCTGAGTGGTTGAAAGAAAGTGAGAGTCCTGAGGAAGGTGAAGAAAGGAGGAGGAAGCAGAGAAAAGACACACAATAAGGACGGGCTACCTGTGGGAGAGGGGAGCAGGCCAGCCACCAAGCAGAGAATATGCAGGGGGGCTCCAACAGCAGTTGCCACAAAACCACCAGCAGGGCCCTCCCGGAGACCAGTCCTCATGGCATCCCTGTCTTTCCTCTCCTACACCCCCGTGTGCCTCTTTCCCTCTCCCCATGATAAAGCACATGCTTTCTTTTTTCATTTAGTGAACTTTCACTCTCTTTAATCTTTCTTTCCTTCCTTTCCTCCCTTTTATCTCTGTTCTCTCACCTCTCACTCTCCACCCCAGACAACCATACTGGATGTTTAACAAGCACCTTTTTGTTTGTAGGCGTCTGGTCAGATGGGCGTTGCAGGGCACAGAGTTTCCATGTCACAACTAGCTTTGTGTGGTTGGCTCGGTGCTCCTTGCCCCTATTGCTCGGCACCTCCAGCGCCATCCTGACCCCTACAGCAGATGGAATCCGTGGCTTCCAACTGTTGAGTGGCTCTCTGTGGAGGGCACCCACCCCCTTGCACCTGCCCACTCTGGTGACGGACACTCCATGCAACCCTCAGGGCACTGTGAGAAGTGCATGGAACCAGCCATCCCTCAGAAGGCCGCCTCTGTGCTCACTCCCCCAGGGCTCCGGACTGCTGGAGCCCACGTTCTGGAAAACACTTGGCATTATCCAGCTTTCTAACCTGCCCAGTCTGATGGGGGAGAGAAACATTTGTTATACTTTGTATTTGCATTTTTTGATTATGGAAAGCTTAAACGTCTCTTTGTCATCTGCGTGGGTCTTTGTGACCGTGTCCTCTTCCACTCACACACACATATACACCGTCCTGCACACTGGCCACTGGGCCAGTCCAAGAGTGTCTCTCCCAGCATGGGGCATAGTACCTGGCATATGGCTAAGTGCCCTATAAACATCTGTCAAATAACAGCAACCCAAAAAGTCTAAGACAAACGTGTGAGTTGGGATGTCTGCAAGTCCTTGAGCTTGTCAAGTAGTCCCTGAGCCATGGTGATTTGACTGAATGAGGATGAGCATGCTCACAAGTGACACCTCACAGCAGCCACACCAGACCCGTCCCACCTTCTGTCTACCTCCTCCCCACCTCTGGAATTCTACCCATCCTTCAAGGCCTCACTGAAGTGCCACCTCCTCCATACAGCTTCAGTGTGACTCTGGGAGTCAGACGTTGGGAGTGTTCACTGTCCTCTGCTCTGCTATCAGACTTTTCGCCCTTGGCATTGTATTTCACTTGGGTCCACATAGTAGGCTGGTGGTCACTGCCTTGTCAGTGCATGTTTCTGTCCAGCCCTCGCCCTGCCCATCGACACTGACCTTTGCACAGAGTGATTGCTTAGGGAGGATGCCCAGCCAGGTGGCCAAGGCTGTGATGCTCTGGAGGGCTCTGCCTGCATCCAGGAGAGCTGCCGAGAGCCCGGGGCCAACTAACAGACAGCACCTGCTGCAAGCTGCTGGGCAGACAGGGCTGAGGGGGCCCCTACTTACTTGGCATAGGCCTTCTCTAGCAGGCAGGGCCAGAACTCCTGGTTGTCTTTTCGAGGTTGTACAAAGAGGCAGGCATCGTCCACGACGGGCAGGCGGTCATCAACCACCACTTCCACCCACTGGCCACACTGCCAAAACTGGAAGAGAACCGAGTATGTGCCTTAACAGAGAGGGACAGGAGGGACCCTCTAACTTCTGCCGAGAGCTAACCACAGTGGCTGGGCCAGGAACAGCTTCTCTACTGGCAGGTGGAGAAAATGAGACATGGACCAAGTTAGTCAAGGAAAATGCAAGTAGGGAGGAAGAGACGGGGTCCTGCCTGACTTGGCTACTCACTGAGGCCTCACTTTGGCAAGTCCTTTGGGAGTTTCAAAGACAGGCACGGGAGTCTCCAGGTACTTCTTATACCCAGAATGATGGTAGGGGAGCCAATGCTGCTAATAAAGGGCTGGCGTGAGGGAGGCACAGCCGCCAGGAGATGAAGGATTTGAGCAGGTGGCGAGAAGATGGGAAAGCATCTCAGGCGGTAGGGACAGCGTGGGCAAAGGCCTGGAGGCAGATGACACGATGGCTCAGGACTGAGCATTGACAGACCTGCTTCCTCCCGTGAAGCCGGCTCTGCCATTGGAGCAGCAGAAAGGAAACTGGCTGGCACGGCTACTGCTACGAGTGCAAATGGACCAGATGTTCCTCTCCAAAACAGACTGTTCTAATCTTTAGCATTCCACTCTAAATGGTTCACCCAGGGACATGGCCAAATGAAGAAAATTCATAACAAAGCCAGCCTTTTGGAGTCTCTTTGCTGGACTCCCTGTGCAGGAGAGGCAGCAGAGCTTCCAGCACCAGGCCTGAGCCTTGGTGAAGGCAAGTCTCCACCAGGCGGGCTCAGCGGGAGGCTGGCTGGATGTGATCTCTCGGCCACATGGCCTTTTCCACAGCTGGACCTCCCAGATGCCAGGCTGTCGCATACCAGCCAAGGACACAATTTCAGAGCTGGAGTTGAGGTAAGCAAGGAAGAGATTCTCACACTCAGCAAAGAGCCAGTGCTCTGCGGCAGGTTGTGCACAGCTGTGGACTCGCGTTACTATTATTGTGAGGAGACGGTAAGGCGGCAGCCCCTCAGCCACAGGGACGATATTAGGAGGGAGATTATAAAACATGTCTGGACACCGAGGAAGCAAATCCCAGCCCTCAGAGGGGAGTACTGGAAAGATGATATGGATTTTGTGCTTAATTGGGTGATAGCATAGAGCAGGGTCCAGTTGGTAGAACTATGCCTCGATTCTGGTTTTGCCTCTTGTTATCCAAACAACAGATGTTGAATACGACATTTCATTCTCTGTGACTCAGTTCCCTCATCCGTCAAAAGGTGGGAAGAGACCTGCCCTGTAGGGTGTGATTCCAATCAGATGAGACTGTGAAAATGAGATCACAGTTTCAGAGTAGAGACTGTTTTTCAGTAGCTGTTTTGTTCAGCATCCAGGACAGCTCCCAGCACACAGTAGGCCATCAAGAACAACCAAGTCCTGGTTAGTTTATCTTAGAAGTCACCCTCACCCTATCTTCCCACACCAGGAATGCTGACCAAACTTGTTCTTCCTAAACAAAGGGGACACTAAATAAGACTGCCACTCCCAGAGAGGATATCAATGGCCTGACCAGTGGTTAAAAATGAGGCCACCAACCTCATTTCCTGGTTCACATCTCTGGGAGGGAGGGCTGGCATTTGGATAACGTCTGCATCCTTCAGGCACCACATTGTTGCCATTTTGCCAAAAGTAAAGGGTCTAACAGGGACATCAGAAGTGTTTTGGGCAGAGGCCCGGAGGTACCCCAGGCATTGGGTCACTTCCAGAGATCAGTGCCTGAGTTCACAGTTATGAGATCTACAGAGGTCAGCCCACTGTAATTGCTCCTGAGAAACTGTGTGACTTTCTTTGTCACTTAGAAGGGCAGAATATGTCCTCCCTGTCTGGGTCCAGAGTTGTCATAACCACCCAGGTGTCCTGACTCTCACCAGCATGGATACTGCTGGGTGAGCCCAGACACAACTCAATAATGCTGTAGCTCACTCCTGACATGGTCCTCGGATCAGCATCAGTAACATCACTGGAGACCTATCAGGAGACGGAGCTTGCAAATAGTTGGATGCCAGGAGTCAAAAACAAGATAAAGGAGGGGGCCTGGAGATAATAGAAGGAAACTTAGTAGAGCAGAAGGATGTAGGCTTTCAGGTTGCAAAAGTCCACTGAATTTCAGGCAAGATTGATTTTCAGAAGAAACACATCTAAATATCTTCTAGAGAAAAGTCTGAACTCCAAGGAGCGAGCTTGGCTCTTATAGACTTGCAGTTTGAAAGGACATGTTGCATACAAAGTCAAGAGAATAGATTACTATTAAATTTTTCCTCTGCAATATTGGAAAGTTACAGGACAAGGGACAATGATTATAAACTTTTCAGGAAAAGAAATATGATCCAGTTATTCTAAACTAAACTAAAAATATCATTCTTAAGTGAGAGCAAATTAAAAACTCAAGTTTTCTGAGAAAATTATTCAAGGAACCACTTCTATCAAATGAAGGTTAAGCTACAATAAAAAATCTCAAGATAAAGAGAAATAAAGGGTGGAAGAAACAGTAGTAAACAGTGAGTTTTAAATATGCATTTTACAAGAAACATATACCCATAAAAGTGAAAATGAAATTGATGATAAAAAGATGAGCAAAGATAAGACGGGGAAGTGCAAACAGCAGGAGGCGGGGGTGGCAGTCTGAACATCAGATAAAAAGAAATTCAAGGTCAGAAGCATTAAATATAACAAAGAGGT
Organism: Galagoides demidoff; assembly: GCA_963574575.1. Taxonomy (NCBI): domain Eukaryota; kingdom Metazoa; phylum Chordata; class Mammalia; order Primates; family Galagidae; genus Galagoides; species Galagoides demidoff. The sequence continues at coordinate 18,839 of CAUYQV010142219.1, forward strand.
ATATTATACAAGTTTTACTCCAACAAGAAGATAGAAAGGCCATAAACCACTGAGCACCAAAGAATAGGGCAGGAGAAAAAAAGGGAAAATAAAAACACTGCCCTGGGATTGAAAGAGCAGATTTAGCCCCAGATCACAAGAAATTCAACAAAATATCAGAGTCATACAAGCAGTAATATATTTGGAAAAACTGAAGAAACGGTTGATTTTTCCCCAAAAAGTATAAATTTCAAGAGTTAATTCCAGCAGAAATACAAGACCCAAGCAGATCAATATCTATTGAATACACTGAAAGAGTTAAAGAAATCACATTTACTTTCAAAGAATAGATAATCAATAATTAGGGACTATTATTCAAATTATTTCGAATTTTAAAAACTGTAACGCTCAGCTCAGTTATTTTAAAAAGCTACATGATAGGGCGGTGCCTGTGGCTCAAAGGGTTAGGACACCGGCCCCATATGCCAGAGGTGGCAGGTTCAAACCCAGCCCCGGCCAAAAAAAAAAAAAAAAAAACTGCCAAAAAAAAAAAAAAAAGCTACATGATAAAATAACAAACTAGAAACCGATTTTACCCATGATATGAGTGCAAAAAGCCTAACAAAATTCATAGCAACCTGAATCCAAGAACACAGTACAGAGTGGCATATACAAAAAGCACAGTTTTAAAATCAAGAGAGGATAGAATTTAGCTCTTGTGACTCTTATTCCAAACTGTGAGGTTCTAACTAATGTGAGGAGGCAAAGAGCAAAATAAGTTCTATGAATATTAAAAAGAGAGAGAAAATTATCTTTATTTGCAGATAATATTATTAAGTAAACCCCTCTAGGTTCTGCTAGAGAAGAAAATGAGAACTAAGAAAAGAATTTGGGAAGGTGGCTGGCTGCAGTGTAATATGTAATAAGTAGTAGCTTTTCTCTTTTTCAACAACATCTAGTTAGAAATTCGGGAGAAGAAAACCCTCATTTATCTCAGCGACAAAATGGTAAAATATCTGAGAATAAATTTACCAGGAAGATTATACACCAGGCTGAAAACAAAACTATAACATTTGATTGAAGGGCATAAAACTAGTTCTGAACAAATAGAAAAGGTATACCATGTCTCTGGAAAGGAATAATTAAAATAATAAAAATGTAATTTTTCCAAGTTAATGCAGAAATTTAAAGCTGCTTCATTCCATATCACGGGGGCTTTTCTTTTTAATTAGACAAAATGGGTTTAAAATGCTCACGAAAGAATAAACGTGCAAGAATTAGCAAGATAGTTTGGAGAAAAGAATAATGAATAATGAAAGAGAACTTACCCTGCCAGATGCTGCCACGTCCTATTAAGCTACTGTAATCAAAATAACACAATATGGCACAAGCATAGACACACAGGCAACAACTCAGGGATGGCTATAGGGTTCTTGATCAATGACTCTGTGCTGACTGGGTCTGCCATTTTTATTTACATGTAAACATTTTCATTCTTATCTTGCCTATGTGCTGGCAGAGTATAAGCTCAAATCCTTTTGGGGAGGTAGGCAGGCTAACCAATGAGCATCACTTTGATCCCAGGCTGCCAGGCCATGAGAAAATTCAAGACTCTCGTCTCCCTTGTACTCACAGATAACCCTGCCGTCTAAGGAGCATCAGAGTGGCGCACGTACCCGGAAACGAAAAATCCCTGCATACTGGTGTGCAAAGCTCTGGACCATCAGGATCTTCTGCAGACACTGTTGGTTCTGAGTCAAAGAGCCCAGCGCTGCCAGGAACCAGCAGTCTCCTGCGAGGAGAGGAGAGAAGCTGGGAGAGCCTGACGGAGCCCATGATGGAAGCCCCGTCCCATAACGTCACAGGTACTTGCCTCTTGAGTCTATATACCTCCTTCTGAATAATGTCTTTTGTTTTTGGTTTTTCCTCTTAGAAAGGATTCACTGAGGCGAGGTGCAGGCAGGACAGAGAAGAGGCTGGTGATGGTCGTGGTGGTGGGGGGCTTGGCGCCCCAGCCAGGCTTTGGGAGAGAAGGAGGGCCAGCTTGCCCCCCAGTCTTCTTTGCCAGAGGTGCCCAGAGCTAAAGCTACAGCAAGTTTCTCTGCCAGTGTGGGGGATTCACAGGTGAAACCCTAATTGGCTGTGAACAGCAGGCTTCTATTGACGTGTCTTAGATACTGATTCCACCAGGTAAAATCCAAGTACAGGCACAGATCATTTGTAAGCCCACATTTTGGAGGTTTAGCAGTGGTTCTCCACCTTCCTAATGCCTCCTAATGCCGTGACCCTTTAATACAGTTCCTCATGTTGCAATGACCCCCAACCATAAAATTATTTCCATTGCTACTTCATAACTGTAATTTTGCTACTGTTTTGAACTGTAATGTAAATATCTGATACGCCGGATGTATTTTCATATTGTTACAAAGGGGTTGCAACCCACAGGTTGAGAACCGCTGGTTTAGAGTCTCTTAAGGGATGGTTGTCTTTGCTGGTTCCTCCAGACTCCTGTCTATTTTCCCCTCCCTGGCCAGCAGTTCTGCCCTTCTACTCTGGGCTTCCTCCTCCTGGGCCTATCTTGACCTGGGACTGCCCAGGGGCCTGCTCTTAGGCAGACCTTGTGTCCCTGTCCACACCCTCTGGCTCTGAGCAGCCCCTTGCTCTGGGGCTGTCTAGTGAGGTGGAAACCAGAGAATCAGACAGTCCTGGATTCTCGACCCTGTCGGCTACTGATTGTGTGACATTAAGTAAATTATTCTACCCATAGCTTCTCCATTTCCACACATATAAAATGGGGACTTGCAAGGAGTGAGTGGCATCACACGTGCAAATGTCTCCCGTGCCATGGCAGACCTCAACGTTTGTCTGCCTCTCTCTTTTTCTGTCTGTCTTTCCCTCCCCTCTCCCAGCAGCTGAGGCTTCCCTGTGCTCAATGCTCAGACTAAACAGCAAGTTTGTTTTCTTCCTCCCTACCTCACCCGAAATGGCCCTGCACACCCACTGCTGAGCAGTTGGGCATCTGGGCATGGGCAGTTGGCTGCAGGCTGCAGGACTAAGTGTGAGTAGTCCAGTATGGCAGCCACCTCATCCCTTCAGAAGCTGGCACAGACCCGTCCTCCTCTGCTCCCTATGCCCACCTGTGACTCGGGGCAGCCTGCCCTCATCCAGGGCCAAGAGAGAAGACCCTAAGTTCTTACCTGCCCTTCCTTGTTGCATGTCAAATTTGCTTGCACCTTCCAGGATGAAGTGTGGAGGGCCCCTTGACAAATCCTGTGTGGGAAAGAGGGAGAAAAGCTATGAGCATCTCTCGTGTCTTTATGGCCCCGTATGTGCCTAAGACATCATTCGCTTTGTCTCTAGGGGTAGAGGTTAATTCTTTAAAAGGTGCTTCAAATCGAAGTTAGGAAAGTTCTCTTCCTTCTTCAGGCTTTTTACTCTCAGGAAGGTAGGTGTCAGGGGGCTGTAAATGTACCTGACAAGACAGGCCATACGGGCATAAGCACGCAGGAGGCGATGACATCAATGAGGCCTCGGGATCCTTGTAGCAATTGCCATTCCCATCCCACAGGCCAGTGTTTTGTTAAGAGGTTATAAACAAATCATCAAAAATAAATAGGATATGACATTTATTAGAGGAGACTTTTATAAATATAATAAAGTACTATATTTCATAATACAGCTTTTCTTGGGAAGTGTATCTCTCAGAAATCAGCTTAGGCATTCTGGACTCCAGGTTCAAGTCCAACCATCAGGATGCAAGGTGTGCACGTGTCAGCTCTTTGGCCACTCCCAGGCACCCACCAGCACCAGCCCTCTGCCAGGTCTGGGGAAAGCTGGGGGCAGCGAGGGCAGCAGGCACAAGAATTGCAAGGCCTTAAAGGGGACCCCTGGACATTTGGGGAGAGACCAGACTGTAGGTCTGGCTCCTGCCCCATGCTAGTCAGCTCTCGGCTTGTCCCCACTAGAAGGCCATGGAATTACCCTCAGTCTCCCCTCTGTGCAGCTCTGCCTGGGTTCTGTGGCATAGGTCTGTGTAATTTGGTAACTGGTCCTGTATCATTCTTTTTATATTAACAAATAAATCCCCAGAAAGCAGGCCTGCAAAGTAGAAACGGATTCATTTCCTCAATAGCGTATTGTACCGAGTCATGGTCCTTCTAGAACCTACCGGCCCTTTCCACACTGCCAGAGTTTCCTGGTGGGGATGCAGATGAAGGGGCCAAGACCCTGGCCCAGAGGTGGACATCATCTCACTAAACTGCCTTCCACTGCTTTCTCTACCAAAGCCTGGCCCTGTCAAGTGCCAGGAGAGGCACACTGAGGCCCAAGCCCTCTCGGGACAGGGGACCCTGGGATGGTACCAAGCCTGACCCCCTGACAGAGCAGTGATGGGCAGGACTTAGGGTCTCCCCCAACACAGCAAGCAGGGAAGGATGTGGGGGAGGGGCTTCAGTGGTGCTCTAGACGCCCCTGGACCCAGTTTTAACACAGCTTAGAGTACTTTCACAGCCTTGCACTGTCTCCTCTTCTTCTAGAAGAAGGGACTAAAGTTCTCTAAGAGGCCTGAAATCACAAGCAGGATGCTTAAGGTCCTCCACACACAGGAAGTAAAGCAGATGTGAGGCTGTGGGGTTTGGGGACCAGGAACGGAGACAATCTGGCTGGGTTTCCCTGCCCCCAGCCATGGCTCTTCTTCACTGCTGTCCTGTGGCTTTTTCTCCAGGGCTCCCCAGAGCAGGGAGTGGGGGTGGAGGTGGGGTGGAACTTGGGAATCCTGTTCGACAGACCTGGTACTTGCCCTGACACTTTTCCCTGAGTAACCTTGAGACCTTGAACAATTTGCTTTACTTTGCTGAACCTCTGTTTCCTCATGTGTACAATTGGTCTGATAATACAAATTATAAGGACAGTTGGGAGAATAGAGTGAGGCAACAACCCAGGCAATGGCTGACATCCAATAAGCCTTGCCGAGACCTGGGTGCTGGTGTCCTGGGGTGTCTCTGGTAGTTTCCCACTGGCCGTGCAAAGCAGGACAAGTCCTTCCATTTACAAATGAGGAGGGATGTGAAATACTCAATGCAGCCTCTGACAGAGTACATGTTCAATAAATATTGATTTCCTTCTTCTAAAATATTTGCAAAATTGAAAAGGCTATACTTAGATGAACCCACAGCCTCAAATGCATTCATTATTAAACAAAATAGAATAAAAAACATGAATTAAGCAATCAACTCATAGATTTTAGAAAGAAAAAGACAAAAAAATAGCCTCACAAAAATAGGAAGAAGGAAGTAATAGAGAAAACAGTAAATGATAAAATAATCCAGCAAAAAAGCAAGATTAATAAAGTCAATAATTGTTTTATTTTGAGAAAGGGTGTTTACACTGACCCAACCTTTGGTAAATACAGTACAGAAACCCAGATAAAATAAGAAATAAAAATGAAGTTTCAGAGTAAATAAGTGAGTGGGGGAAAAAGAGTTTTAGGAATATAAAAACACAGATAACTGAGTTACTGATGGTTTTCTGACAAAAATAAAGATGGCTAAAAGTGAATCAAGTTAATAAATAACCTGAAAAAAATTGGAGAAAAAACCTTGAGATAGTATTTTAAAGTTAAGAATATCTCTTTAATATTCTGAAAACACTTCTAGGTATATGTAATTTTCCTGTTGAGTTCTCTCGAATTTTCAGGGAATAGACAATTTCCTATGTCATTTATAGTTTCAGTGTAAAAAAAAAAAGGAGTCCTGCCCCATTTAAGAAGTTAACATAATCTTGATGTTGAATCTGAGAGAAACATACTCCTGACCCCCAGAATAATGTCAGCTAATCTATTATCACCTAGCAGGATTTGCTATAGAAATGCAGAATGTAAGGATGGTTTCATATTAGGACACCTAATAATATAAAGTAGCATTTACAAGGCCAAAAGCGATAATAGCTTTATCCTTTCAATAAATGCTCTGAAGGCATTTGATAAACTACAACTTTTTATGATTTACTAAAATAATAAAAGTTAAAATTTTAAAAATAAACATTTTAGCTAGTTAGGAACAAAAAGATGTTTTAAGGTGATGCTAATTAAACAGAAATTATTTCTAAACACAAATAGATAGTTGACATCAGGTTTATGGGGAAATATCAGAACCCTTTGGATCAAAGTTGGGCACAAAACCAGCCCTTGTCTCTTGTACTTTAAGCTGCCTGTTCCTCCCCTACCCGGGCTCTAGCGCAACAGACAGTCCAAAGAGAGGGAAAGTGGGAAGGGATAGAAGTGAGACACAGTAGTGGTTTAGTCTGCCAGGCTGACTTATTGAGACAAGACCCACTCAGAAAAGTGGTCAAAGATGCAAAATCTTCATCTTTTTATGGCTGAATAGTCCTCCATGGTATACATACAACACAGTGTATTAATCCTTTCATGTGTTGAAGGGCACTTAGGTTGTTTCCACATCTTTGTGATTGTGAGCCAAGCTGCTTTAAAAAAAAAAAAAAGAAAGAAAGGAAAGAAAACAGGTGAAGATGGCTGAGAAGATGGAAGTGCTCTGGCTCTGGGCAAGTCGCCTGTTACTAGGTGGCCAGGCATGTCAGGACCAAGAGGAAGTCGGAGTGACAAGAACCTAAATCAGTTTCAGGCTGAACTACCAGCAGCAGATGGTGTCCAGCTAACTGTGACTCCAGCCCCAGCGGGTTTGCAGATGTGGGGACTGCTGTGTCCTGCCTCCCATGACTCTGAGTTAGTGGGTCACTCAGAGATGGGTGGCTTCAGGATTTACACAGCTCCTCGGGTGATACTGTGGCCCAGGCTGGTGGAGAAAGCATTTCCGAGAAGTTGAGCAATTTGTCCCAGGTCTCACAGGAAGCAGGCATCAGGTGTCTGTTCCACGGTGCACTGCTCTTCACCTCTGACCATTCCAGTAGTCCGAGTCTTCACAACTTTAATGTTTTCTGATTCTGTGAGACTGACTGTGTCCCTGAAACATCATTTGTACAGAAGGAAGCTGTGATGGTTCATTGTATATGCCAACATAACTGTATCAATGGGGCACCCAGATCTTTGGCTAAATATTATTTCTGGGCATGTCCCTGAGGGTGTTTCTAGATGAGATCGGCATCTGAATTGGTAGATGTAGTAATGCAGATTACCCTCCCTCTGCACGGATCCGCTGAGCACCTAAATAGAACAACCCACAGAGGAAGAGAAAATCTGTCCTTCCCTGCCTGGCTGCTTGAACTGAGACATGGTCCTTTCTGCCCTTAGACTGGGAATTATACCATCAGCTCCTCAGTTCTCAGGCCTCTGACTGGAACTTAACTATGTTACAGCCCTGGCTTTCCTGGGATTCCAGATTGGAGAAGACATATCAGATGTCTCAGCCTCTATAAACACGTGAACCAATCTCTCATAATAAATCTATCATAATAAATATAAATGTACCAATGAGACATATTTATCTTCTGCATATATATATATATATATATTCTAGTGAGATATTTATGTGTGTATATATATACTACATCCTATAAAGAGTGATTGATTTCCTGGTTACCTACATGAGGTAGGAGAGTCTGTGAGTGTGTAAAATATTACTGGGGGCATGTAGGTGCCCAGAGTGTGATATGAGTCTATGAAGAGGTTTTACGGGTTGGGGGAGGGGCAATACAATGTGGTGTTAGGAGTTTGGGTGCTGGAGCCAGACCACAGGGTTCAAATCCCAGCTTTAGCACCGTCTGGTTGTATGACTTTGACAGATTTCTCTACTCTCTCCTTCTGCAGCTCATGTGCAAAATGAGGCTAGTAATAGTACCTCCTCATGGAGTTACTATGAGGATTCAGTGGCAAAGCCCCTAAAGTCAGGCCTGCCTCATGGTCAGCACTGTGCGAGTGGTGACCTTTACTATTACGATTGGGCCAGGCTGACTCCTCCAAGGCTCTTTGAAGTCACAGCTGTGAGCTGAGCTAGTCAAGGACATCCCAGAGTTGAAGGGCTGGGTACGCTGGCTTTCTCCTCTGTCGGCCTAATTGGAAAACAAGTCAACCCAAGGCTTCTCTACTACACACGAGTTTGAAACATGCATCCGGCACCTGTAGATACAGTCTTTTGTTCATCCACGTACTCATTCATTCATTCACCCAAATTCTGAGGGAGCCACCTATGAGGCACTCAAGTCAGTGTGAGGAGAAATGTAGCATGTGGAAGGGACCGAATGTAAATCCTGTATTCCTCCCTTGCTAATTGTGTCTCTTTGGCAAATCATATCACTTGTCTGAATCTCAGTCTTCTTTCCTACAAAATTAGGAAAGAACAAAGGAGAAACAGTAAGAGAAGACACATGGAAAGCTCTGGAAAGTACTATACAAATGTAAACATTGCTGAATTTAATAAGAAGCACGAAGAAATGACAATATTTAAAAGGAAATGCTGGAATGGAAAGTGCCCCCCTGGTAGAGTCCAGGTAAGCCCTTGGATGAGGACAGCAATGGGAAAGATGTATTCTGCCCCTGGCTGCCTTTATTCTGGTTCCCGACATGATTTCATATGAGTCAATTCACCTCTGTTTGCCTTAGTTTCTTCTGGCCCCAAAAGATATCACAAATTGAAGTGCTGCTAGCATTAGGTCATAAGAAACTCTAAGTCTTTTCTAAACAGAAATGTTATAAATTCTCCAACATTAGAAATATGGTCTCACATCTTACTGCTCAGCACCTTGTGACAAAAAAGGAAAACACTTTCCAAAAGAATCTCAGCTTCTGAAAATAACAAAGGAAAAAAAATGACCCTTCGGAAATTCTTTAAATAGAGCTCTCTGCCTCAGCTCTCCTTGGTAGGTGAAGGCAAGAAGAGAGTTTTGAGGACTTGCTGCTGAAGGCTAAAGCACCCCCATCTTTCTTATATACATTGTCTCAAGTGCCACCTGATTCTCACAAGCCCCTTCCCCAAAGCTATAAATCTGTCCCAACTTAATGCAAAGAGTTTCACCTGCAGAGCTTGATGTCTGAATTAGATTTCCACAGACTGGACCAATACTTTAGGGGACCTCAGAGCCTCTTAACAGGCACATTACAAAATACCTTTTCTATAAGCTAACCTGGCTTATGGAGAGTGCTCAGCCGCGTGCTCGGTATTAACCAGTGTTCAGCAGCACCTGATGATCCTGTAATCATTAACTTACTAGACATTGCATTATTGTCTCTTGTTCTAGGTGCTGCTGGCAGCTTTTGGAAGCATGAACAGAAGTGCAGGCATCAGGATCCTCAAAGTGGTCCTTATCTAGGACCTTTGCATCACCAAAGATTACAAGATTATTGGGTCTGCTGAGAAATGTCCCACAGAGCTTCATACCCTAAAGTTGAGCTACTTCTAGAAAAACCACCAGGGTCACCTTGCTCCAAGGTGAAATTAGTGGCCATTGGCTGGGATGGGGGAGTCAGAGAGGTTTAAATGTTGTCTTGAAGTATGTTCTTAATTTTACATGTGATGTCTGTAATTCACACATAGGTGATCAAGCCTTTACCATTCTGAGAGCATGAATGTAAAAGAGAGAGGCAATCATTTAAATCCATCTTGTAGTTTAAATGATTGACACGATGTCCTCCGTGTGCCAATTCCAACAGGAAAGGAAAAAAGAATAAAGATATACACACCTGAAGAGGATAAAGGGTGATACCCAAAGAGGATAAAGGGTGACAGGTGGATAGATGGGCTCAGTTGTGGAGGTGGAGGAGACCCTAAAGACCAATGACTACAATCTTTCTACCTGTGGTTTCCCATTTTTCAGATGAGAAAGTGGAGGAGTTTTAATCTAGTTATGTGCTCAGCATTAGAACCGGGTTGGAGCTCAGAGGTCTGGGGTCCTAGCTGCTGTCACAGGGGCTTTACCTCCCACTTCGTGGATATAACAAATGGGGTAGCAGACAGACCAGATGGATTTTACTCTCCTTCCAGTTCACTTTGGGCCATCTCTGAACACCAGGGTTCAGGCCCAGCCTCCTTCCAGGGGAGATGTCCCAGCAGGCAGCTCCGAGGGCTGGGGGCTGGGTGTGCTCCTGGGGTCTGCTCACCTGTGGCCGTTTCCACTCCAGGCCAGAGAGTCCTTTTCCCTGGAGCAGCTTCTGGCCTATGGAAGAAGCCTCAGCAGGGAATGCCTTATCCTTAAACAGCTGGCCTCTGCTTAGGCAGTGATCCCGCAAGGAGTTAAAGTCCTGGTCCTTGAACTTGATGATGCTGTTCTCTGCTAAAGCCTCCTGGTTATACGCCATGACTTTCCTTAGAAGATTTCTGAGGTTCTTTCTTTCTAGTGAGAAAAAGGGATATTTTTAGGGGTGAACCATCAAGTCCTTTGAATCATTGGTTGTGAGACCCAGAAGGGCACTCTGATATATCCTCCTCTGCAAATGGGGGCCCTGAGACCGGATCCATGCTGTCCCTGGTTACACAGGCAGCTGGTGGGCAAGCCTGAACTGAAAGAGTTCTGGCATCCTTATCCCAGTTCAGCATTCGGTCTGCCATACTGCACAGCTTCTCACTTGGTTCTTATGTGCACGAGGGGCTGTGGGGGTATCTGCACAGTCCATGAGCACTCAACAGAACCCTGACCTTGTGCCAGGCACTCTGCTGAATGCTGGCAATCCAAAGGTAAATTCAACATGGTCTTTGTCCCCTTGGAGCTGATTATCAAACAGGAAAGATGTCTATCATTCAACAGAAATTGAAAATGTATATATAGTTGTCCTATAGCAAGGAGGAGGAGCTATGTACTGCCACAGAGGGTCTAGGACAGCAGTTCTCAACTTGTGGATCACAACCCACAGGAACTGTATTAAAGGGCCACAGCATTAAGAAGGTTGAGAACCACTGGTCTAGGAGAATGAGTCTCCTCCAGGCAGTGACTTTTGAATTAGGCCTTGAAAGAAGAAGAATTTGCCAGGTTGAGAATGGGTAGATAGACTTTTTTTTTTTTAACTGCCCATGGCTGCCTTGAATAGCTGAATTGGAAACGTCACCAGCTGTTGGAAGGAATGGTGAGCAACTGCAGGGTTTGATGCAGTGGTGACTGGGGAGGGGGATGGCCAGAAAGGCAGACTGAAAACTGGATGGTGATGGGTTTCATACCCTGCAAGCTCTGCATGGCCATTGCAG